>WWET01000931.1:434002-453680 GCA_011038615.1 Limnodynastes dumerilii
CCCTACAATTTCCTATAATTAATATTATAAATTGTTTCAGTCTGAAGTATGTGCCTGAAGCAGGAGCCATTGGGGTAATTTTGACTCCTAGTTCCCATTTGCTATTTTTACTTGTAGAAGTATGTGTGTTAGTGGACTTTTGTGACTCATCATTAATAATTGTCTATCTCTGCATGTCCTTCTGTAATTTGTGAGAGTGCAGGAAATGTATCAAATCCAGCATACTGGAAAACATGTTAAAAATTATAGTCTGGCCTTTACATTATAGCATTAGAATTCACTGAATACTGTATTATTCTCATGAATTTAATAGTACCACCAGAAAAATGTGTTAATAAATTAATTGCCCAGCAAGGAGAAAAAACAACTATTTTTCCAAATTATTTGAATTTACAATTTCTAAGGTCAGATTGGTTGCGTAGAGTGGATTAATAAAGATATGAAGGAGGCAACAGAATGCCTGGTGGGTAAAAAAAAAAAAATAAAAAAAAAAAAAAGAGAGGTTGCTATTCATGACCGTGTATTACTTTCAATCTTCATTTTCTGTTGGCAGATATAATGGCCATCCTAAGCTCTTATGCTTTTGTACTGTACCACGAGTTTTAAATAATCCTGAGACTTTGCATTGTTTTTAGTGTATTGAAACCATTTCTGCACGATCCTCTGGTTGAATGGAGTAAACCAGCTCGTGGTGGAAGCAAAATTCAAGCCAGTGAGACTGGAGAAGTTGTCAATGAAAAGGTTTGCATTGTGTGACTTACCTAAGATGTTTTATTTGTAGATTATCTTTCCAGATACTGAACAGAGCAATGCAAAATACTGTCCAAACCCTGAGGTTCTTTCATTTTTTTCATCATTTTAAATATTATTTATGTATAATATAGTAATGTAAATCTGAAGAAATAATGTAGACCTTGCTTTTTTTCCCCTGGTCCTCAGGCGAAAACCCACGTGCTTGAAATTGAGCAGCGCCTGCAAGGTGTGATTAAGACCAGGAATCGTGTAAAAGGGCTGCCGCTGTCTATTGAAGGACACGTCCACTACCTAATCCAGGAGGCCACAGACGAGAACCTACTGAGCCAGATGTACCTTGGCTGGGCACCATACATGTGACCTCTCAAAGGTCATACTATAACTGTAGGAATTACATTCCAACATTCTGATCAGCAATGCAGACTGTAGTATTATAAATATAAGAGCCCTATGTGTCTTTGTTTTTTGAATGTAGTCTGTTTTGTATATGTTTTCATTTGTTCAATAATTTGTTAGTCTTCTAAGTGATAGATGATCTGTCAAATATAGACACTGAACTTTCTCTAAGGAGAAACCTTGTTAAATATTTATATTATAGAGTACACATTACAGAGTGTGAGAATCTTTCCCCATGATGTAGCCTGCTGTTATAAGCAGAAAACGTTCACAGTATAAACTTGCATATTCATGTTATTGTTTCATACTTTAAAATGAATAACCACTGATTCTTAAATAAAATAAAAAAATCTTACTAGTACCAATAAATTCTATTAAAATAGGTATCAGAAATATGTACTTGACCAGGGCACTTCACATTTATGTGAATAAACAACAATTTATTGCCTTTTATGTGTTTATTTTACATACATTGTGTGTCATTGGAAAGACATAAAAGCCTCTTAACTAAATAGACCAAATGTAGCAAAGAACTACACAATGGCTATGAGTAGGATATAAAACATTAACTAAGTGTTGCATGTAGAGAAGCAAAATATCCTGGCAAGGAAAAGACAATAAATGGTAATGGTGCACGCAAAGTCACAGTAAACTGTTTGCATTTTCCTTTACCTCCTCATGTCAGCACACAAATGGATTAACACGTCCCCTCTGGAGCCAGACAGGAACGAAGAAGACACCGGCATATATAGCAGTCCACTTCCTGTGTCTTCTTTTTTCCTGTTGGAGCTAGAGGGGATGTGTTGTTAGGAGTTACCTTAGGGTTTTTTCTTTGTAAGGTCCCCGACGCATGCTGGAGTTCCCTGGTCGGTGCCGCTGGTAGTTAGACCGGGAACAGAGGTGGTAGGATCGGCCTCCATAGCGCTGAATAGCGCTATACTCCGGTACTTGCCCTTATTACTTCGAGGACAAGTCAGGAGCTGTGACTCACAGGACAGCGGCTGCTCGTTAGCAGCGCCGCACAGTTCATGCCCCAAGATATCCAGCAAACGGCGGGCGGCAGTGACGTCACAAGCAGGCGCCAAGGCTTAAAGGGGAACTGCACCTGTGAGTAAATGAACGCTGGACATGGTCTCAGGCTCCATAGGACTGACAGACTGCAATACCTGGCGTTCTGCTTGGAAGACAGTAAGGAATCTGCTATTTGTTACATCCTCCTTTGATGTTTCAGAATGGTAATACTTACCTTTATTACATTATACATAAAATGTCTGTGACACCTTTGGCAGAGGATAAATGGCCCCAACATAGGAAGTCGGGGTAAGCCTATTCAGCATGTGTTTTTTTGTGTATATATAGTTCAGAGTAGTGAGAGTTGTGTTTTTTTAGGTCAGAAACAAGTAAGGACAGAATGGATCTTAAAGCAAAATATAAGAAGAAACACCTTTCAAGATGTTCTTATTGTGATTCTAAGTTACCAGATGACTGTACAACTTTAAAGTGTAAAGATTGGAGCTAAGGAAGCACAACAACCAAATCCACAGCTAAGGGAACTAGCGGATCTAATAAAGAAGGATTTAGCGGGCACATTTGTGACTAAAAAGGATTTAGAGAAATTAACATTGAAAAGACCAAGACAGTTAATAAGTGATACCACAATAAGTGAGACAATGTAACAGCGCTTCTCAAAAATAGATTCCGTCAGCTTTCACCCCCAATGCAATTACACTTATGTACAATGTCTCTATCCAATGTGAAAACCAAACAACATATAGGGTAAAAAGCGCCACAACCTGATAGGGATATAATAAGAACAGTCTCTAGTCCCGTTATGTTCCTTAAATTAGATCACATATATATTATGCTTCCTGGACACAAGATAACGATCTCCCAACGTGCCAAATTAATGATCCGATGGTTATGACAGTCTTAGAGATCTCGTTATGAAATGGAAATGGAAAGTCACTTACAAGTTTGTAGTAATCTAGATTCTTCAATAGGTGCAACGTAGTATGAAGGACCTGTAGATTCTATACTTATTTCAGCCTCATCTGATATGTCTCCTCTCCACGTGTGTGTGATTTCTTTCAATGAAGTAGTTACTTCCCGGTCCTCTGACTATTTCCTCCCCCTTTGTTCCCGGAGGAAAAGAAATGTACTTGGCCGGCAAAAAGAAAACAAAGGAGAGACCGCCAATAGTGCGGATATCATTTATTAATTGAGACTTTAAAAGTAAGTATTATACTCACAGGTATAGTGGAAGACACAAAGTTGTCTTCAAATATGCATATATTAAAATAATGCAGTCATGCCATGCATGCCTCCGCCAACGCGTTTCAATCCGACAGGATCTTTCTCAAGGCTCATTATGCGTCCGTCATTTCCTCTCTATATGGAGCTCTTGCTCCTCCCTCATACTACTCATTTAAATGTTGCACAAAAATACATTACATCTATTGCGGACAGGTGGGTCCTGGAAATTCTAAGGAATGGTTAAAACATAGAATTCACAGTAGTACTGACACCAACATTTGTAGAGTCGCGATGGACTTAGAGGTAAAAGTAGCTCTCAAAGAAAGCTTAATGAATATGATCCTTCAAAATGTCGTGGAAGAACGATTCCAGGGATTCTATTCCAGATTTTTCATCCTAAAGAAATCGACAGGAGGATTCAGAACAATCTTAGACCTCAGGAGACTAAACAAATGTGTAAAAGTAAAATCTTTCAAAATGGAATCAGTGAAGTCGGTACTCATGAACTTGCAGAAAGGTATGTTTATGACAACAGTGGATTTAAAAGACTTCTATCTGCACATTCCCATCACAAAAAGTCATCAGCAGTTTCTAAGATTTGCAATCTTCGGGAAACAATATCAATTCAAAGCACTGCCGTTCGGACTGGCAACATCTCCCAGAACTTTCTCAAAAGTTCTAATAACACTCATAGAAAAGTTGAGGCTGGAGGGCATAGCACTATGGTCCTATTTAGACGACATTCTAATTGCAGCGTCATCAAAAGAAGAAGTGACAGATCATACACAAAGGGTAATACAGTCACTTAAGACTCATGGGTGGATAGTGAATTTCCAAAAGAGTCATCTAGTTCCAGAAACAAGTCTGAAATACTTGGGGGTCAGGATAAATTCTATCACTCTCAACATAGCATTGACCCAGAAAAGAATATCAAACATGATAATCGAACTAAAGAAACTGAGAAGTCAAAAGTCTGCAACAGCGAAAGACTGTATGAGAGTCTTGGGGCTAATGTCGGCATCGCTAGACTTAATACCGTGGGCAAAGGCGCATCTAAGGCCGCTTCAAAATTGCTTTGTGATGCAGTGGGACAAAAACCCGAAGAGATTACAGCAGAAGATACTATTATCCCCAGCAGTAAGAAACAGCCTAAAATGGTGGCTGAGCAGAAAAAGATTAGAAGGAGGAAAATCATTTGCGATAGAATGACCTGTAGTAGTTACTACAGATGCCAGCCTCTCAGGATGGGGAGCTTCCTGCGGCCACAGAATGGTTCAAGGGACATGGTCAAGAAAAGTCTCTCGGATACACTTGAAGAGAAATGAAGGCAGTCTTCTCTGCGCTAAGAAACTTGAAACACCACGTTGTAGGACGAGTGGTCACTATTCACTCGGACAACAAGGCAGTAGTGGCTTATCTGAACAAACAAGGGGGGACCAGGAAAAAAATAAGCAGGCTCAGCGCTACAATCCTGAGGGTGTATTAGCGATTTAGTCTATGTAGTTCTATGGTGCTGGTTTGGGTTCTTTATGATTCTGGGGTATTGTTTGTAGGTATACCTCTTAAGATCAGATAAGTGTTGAGTCTTTATGTTTCGGTGGTCCGCTTCTAATATGCTTGCGGAATGTATCAGTGGTGAATAGAAATAGGATGAAGACAAAAGAGAAAAAGAAAACAATAGTGTACACTGTATGTAAACGCAGTCCACTTGTGCCACGTACCACAGAATTTGGAAAATATTCCTCTCTTGGTATAATTCAAGAAATGTTCAAGACATTGATATTCCAGTAATTCTAGAATTTTTACAGGCAGGACTTGAGAAGCGTCTGGCTTTAAGTTCACTCAAAGTGCAAGTGTCTGCATTGAGTGTGATGTTGGATGACAACTTGGCAAAAAACAAATATATAATAAGATTTCATTGCCTCCATATGGCATTACCAGCATGGGTTAATCTCCCCTGATTGGAGTCTCACAGGAAAGAAAAGAAGACCCAGGGGTATATAAGCGTCACTTCCTCTTCCTCCTGTGTCTTTTTTTCTTTCCTTGTGTGGAGCCAGACAGAGTAGGTTACTGTTTGTTTATGGGAGCTTACCTGCCTTTTTTCCCGGTCAGCGCGGCATCCTGACGCCTGGGACCGGAGGTGGGAGCCGGCCTCCGCAGTGCCTCTGCTCCGAGCCGGCCTCCACAGCGCCTCTGCTCCGACAAGCAGCTAAGAAGATAAATCCTCAATTTCGCAAGCCTATAACTCCATGGGACTTAGTCTTGGAAGCTCTCACAGATTCTCATTTTGAGCCCCTGGAGGAGATAAGTTTAATTATGCTAAATATTAAAGTTCTGTTTTTAGTCGCCATTACATCGGTGAGGCGTATATCCGAGTTGCAGGCACTTTGGGCAGAAGAGCCCTATCTTAATTTCTTCCCGAATAGGGTAGTATTAAGGACTAATCCTGAATTTCTGCCTAAAGTTGTCTCGAAATTTCATATTAATCAGGAGTTGTGTCTACCAGAGTTCTATCCCAATCCTGTGACTACACAAGAAGTGAAATTTAATAAGTTAGACCTAGTACGAGCCTTGTCTATTTATATATCCAGAACCTCACATTTCAGGAAATCCAAGCAACTATTTATACTGGCAGAAGGAGCAAGAAAAGGAAGTCCAGCGTCAAAGACTACTATGGCCCAATGGATCAAAACTTGCATTATGAAAGCATATCAAGCTAAAAATATAACGGTGCCCAAGGACATTAAAGCACATTCCACAAGAGGAGTGGCGTCTTCATGGGCAGAAAAAGGAGCTGCTACAGTGACGGAACCGTGCAAAGCAGCAGGGTGGTCCTCAATCCACACCTTTTCAAAACATCATAGACTGGATGTATTGTCAGCGGCTGACGCAAGCTTTGGCAAGCGCATCCTTGAAGTGGTAGCATAAAATTTCAGTTATTAAGGCAGTTGCCATGTATTATTTGTGCCCACCCAGTGATGTGAACATGACATGAGGAGGTAAAGTGAAAACGGTAATAACCTGCGTATTAAAGGGATTCTGGAAACGGTGGAGCCCTCACATCTAGCATCATACCTTAAGAGACTCCTTTCCCAACTAGCTCCAGAAATCACAGAGGAACATCTACTACTGGATCGGGCCCACCGAGCATTAAAGGCACGTCCACAGGATTCTGCACCGCCCCGTGATGTCATTCTTCTCGGGGATGTGATCAGCTGGTCTCTAGCGTTCTCCCGCTGTGAGTTTGGCGCGCTGTCACCGGCCTGGGAGCAGTGGTTTGTGGTGTACTGATCTGGTCCACCAAAGTGTTGTTTTTAATTGTATTTATTAACAATGTATAAGATAAAATCAAATCAAATAAACAATTGGGTGAGCTCTTTCCAGAAGCCGGTCTCTGAGCAAAGAATTGAAACCATTACTGTCTCTGTCCGAAGAACATCTCAAGGACATCAACGCAGTGTATGTAGCAGGCAAAGACAATGTCATAGCAGACTGGTTGAGCAGAAAAAAATTACAACCAGGAGAATGGTGTCTAGACAGCAGGATATTCCAGCAGATAGTCCTCAGATGGGGTACTACTCCAGTAGATCTGATGGCCACAGCGAGCAACAGGCAAGTCAACCAATACTTTTCCTGTTACAAGGAGCAACAAGCCATAGCCACGGATGCACTATCAGTACCTTGGGACTTCCAAAAAGTGTACATATTTCCTCCTATACCTATGATCCCACGGGTATTGAGGAAGTTGCAACAAGAGGTGACAATAGCCATAGCGATACTTCCGTTTTGGCCAAGGAGACCATGGTTCTCCAAAATTGTCCAGATGTCCATAGATACACCATGGACTTTGCCAGTACATCCAACTCTTTTGACACAGGGATGAGTGCTCATCCAGACCCAGGGCCCTTAAGGTTAACGGCGTGGCTATAGAGAGAAAAAGTTTAAAGAAACAAGGCTTCTCTGAGAGTGATTGATACATTGCTTAAAGCTAGAAAGCAGTCCACTTGTGCCACGTACCACAGAATTTGGAAGATATTCCTCTCTTGGTATAATTCAAGAAATGTTCAAGATATTGATATTCCAGTAATTCTAGAATTTTTACAGGCAGGACTAGGACTTGAGAAGCGTCTAGCTTTAAGTTCACTCAAATTGCAAGTGTCTGCATTGAGTGTGATGTTGGATGACATCTTGGCAAAAAACAAATATATAATAAGATTTCTCCAAGCAGCTAAGAAGATAAATCCTCAATTTCGTAAGCCTATGGCTCCATGGGACTTAGTCTTGGAAGCTCTCACAGATTCTCCTTTTGAGCCCCTGGAGGAGATAAGTTTAAGTATGCTAAATATTAAAGTTCTGTGTTTAGTCGCCATTACATCGGCGAGGCGTATATCCGAGTTGCAGGCACTATGGGCAGAAGAGCCCTATCTTAATTTCATCCCGAATAGGGTAGTATTAAGGACTAATCCTGAATTTCTGCCTAAAGTTGTCTCGAAATTTCATATTAAATCAGGAGTTGTGTCTACCAGAGTTCTATCCCAATCCTGTGACTACACAAGAAGTGAAATTTAATAAGCTAGACCTAGTACGAGTCTTGTCTATTTATATATCCAGAACCTCACATTTCAGGAAATCCAAGCAACTATTTATACTGGCAAGAGGAGCAAGAAAAGGAAGTCCAGCGTCAAAGACGACTATGGGGCCGATGGATCAAAGATCAAAACTTGCATTATGAAAGCATATCAAGCTAAAAATATAACGGTGCCCAAGGACATTAAAGCACATTCCACAAGAGGAGTTGCGTCTTCATGGGCAGAAAAAGGAGCTGCTACAGTGACGGAACTGTGCAAAGCAGCAGGGTGGTCCTCAATCCACACCTTTTCAAAACATAGATTGGATGTATTGTCAGCGGTTGACACAAGCTTTGGCAAGCGCATCCTTGAAGCAGTAGCTTAAAATTTCAGTTATTAAGGCAGTTGCCATGTATTATTTGTGTCCACCCAGTGACGTGAACTGCTTAGGTACATCCCATTTGTGTGCTGACATGAGGTGGTAAAGGGAAAACGGTACATTATTACCTGTTAATTTGGTTTCCTTTACTCCTACATGTCAGCACACACTTTCCCGCCCTTTTGTATTTTTGTGTTGATGTTGTATATTAAAGCTTATGAAAGTGGAAGATGCAGTAAGTGGACTGCTATATATACGGTGTCGTCTTCTTCATTCCTGTCTGGCTATATATGTCGGTGTCTTCTTAGTTCCTGTCTGGCTCCAGAGGGGATGTGTTAACCCATTCGTGTGCTGACATGTAGGAGTAAAGGAAACCAAATTAACAGGTAATAATTTACCGTTTTCTCTCTCTTTATTGATTATAGCATAGATTAGATTGATACCCGATAGTATTTCCTAGGAACTCCCTACTGATTTAAGAAAGATGTTGTATCTTTAAAGTTTCTGATTGAAGTAAATTAGGATTCTTGGGCTAAGTGCTTGAAAGTAATCTTTGTGATCCTTTGGCCTCTATTCATAATAGATTTACGATTCTTGCTATGTTACAAGTTCCTATATATTGAAACCCTGTGCAATCATTTAAATCTGTACAGTTAACAGTCTATAAACAATAATTGTAGACACAACTGAACATTTTTCTTGATTTTACTTATTATTCCCTTAGTGAAGACTGCTGTCCATTGAAAAAGATGATATGCACTGCACAAGTCAAATTGTTGCTATTTTTTTTACGTCTAACATGCTACTCAGAAACCAATACATTGGAGAAAAATGAATGACTAAATTACCTCTCATAGTCAGTGGTTATTAGCAAACTAAATTAGTTAGTGTGAATCAAGTTTATAAACAAACCGCATTGCTTACAATAGTTTTGTATTTTAACAAATACACTGCATGCTTTCTTTCTCTTGATCTTCAAGTTGGTTTGAGACAACAATACCCAGGCCTCAATATAAATACAATATAACGTAGGCTTTCTCTTGGTCCTAAGCAGCAGTAAGTCATCACATCAAGTTTTTGTGGCAGCAACAAAACATTTGCATTTTCGTATCCCCCTTAAGTCACAGACTTTGTCCTCCACATAAAAATATAATGTGCTGCCTGGCCAACTCCAGTAAGCCTGTTCAGTTAAATTGTGTTAACAATTATAGTTTAAACACTTATCTGAAGTTTTTTTTTTCCAGAATGTTAATCGAATACTAATAAAGTGCACTTCTCTGACAATATCATGCAGCGAAATCTACATCAGTGGTGACAATCAGATCATAGAATGATACAGCTGATACCATAAGGTCAGCTATATTATTGCCAACAGGGTGTGCACATCAAACCTCTATTATCTGCCACTCCAACTCTGTTCTGTGCCACCTCCTTCTCCTTGTTCTCTCCTCTGCTCTCTCCCTGCTCCTTTACTTACGTCGTTTCCCCCGCCCCTTCCCCCTGGCTCTTTCATTCTCTGCTGCTTTCAGCTCTGTTCTGTTTCCCCATTGCGGCTCCTGGCTCTTTTCCTTTCTCTTTCCCAGCTGCTCTGCACTCTCTTGTCACAATCTCCCTTTTTTAGTGGCCACTGCTGGACCTGCATCAAAAGTTTAAAAAATACTTAGTAATTAATGTAGAAAGCCGATAACACGACCCATGGGAATGGCAATAGTCTATATGACAGATGTGGATTAAGCAACTCCTGTCGGTTGAAAGAAAAGCGATCAGATCACCTTGCTGGCAATGAAATGCAGTCATATATATTGTCGGGACTCAAACCCAACTATTGCACCCCCTCCACCCGCATGAAGCTCGAATTTAGATCTGGCAATATATAAAATAAGAAACTGTTCCCATGATAATTGTCATGTATACTATTAACATAGCATGCATTTGGAGACAGAACAGCGCATGACAGGGATCCTTAGAGATGTCGCCGACGCTGATGTAATTCATTTATCACATTGTAGCAATCAGCAGCCGCCTCTTCTGTATGTCAGCGGCAGGGTGTACAAAGATGGCGGACTGGTCGTGGCGCTCTGCCCTATGACGTAGAAAGCTGCGCCGGATGTGACGGAAGTTTGCTCGGCTGTTGTGTTGTATGCCTTGGTCGGAGCGGTCCGGTACCGTATAGACGCAGGATGGGTGTCCCGAAGTTTTACCGCTGGATCTCGGAGCGATACCCTTGCCTGAGCGAGGTGGTGAAGGAGCATCAGGTATATGGTGCCCGCCGCGGTCTAATGACGTCGCTCGCCCGGAGTGACAGCTCTAGATCTCCCTCTTCTGACAGTCTGTCCTATTAGCCCCAGTGACTTTTCCCGGCTGCTTCCCACTTCTCTAGAGACGCGAGAGCTTGGCACCTGTGTTCTGTAAATGCTGGTGTAAAATACAGTACTAGGACATAGTTTGTATATCTAATACACCAGCACTGACTCCTGTACACAGTCACTGTGCATGACAAGAAATACAAACCTGTTTCTCCATTAACCCCTATACATTAGTAGCTGGAAAGAGGTTGACTGCTTTATAACTAAAATTAGGTTTCCATTTAAACAGTATAAGGGGCTTGCTTGAAATGTATATACATAGTCCAATTAGTAGTGTTTTTTTTTTTATTTACAGCCAACCCACTGCGCAAGATTTAATGACATGAGTATTATATACAATAGTTATTGAAACAAAATAGTCACATTTGTTTCCAGTAGCCTTTCTACTACTTAAACATTACTCCATGACGGACTTGACAGTGTATGCGCAATAAGGTGCATTGTCTTTATTGTATTATAATTACTATTCTGTACATATGTAGGGATCAAGTAGAGTTAGAAGAAAATCTGCATTAAAATTAGTAATCATACCCACATAAATGTGGCCAATAAAAGACTCCATGGTGTATCTAATGTCATTTTGTTCACTTGCCGCCATTTTATAAAACCTATCTCCCCAATATGTTCACTGAGATATTTTACTTTAAAATAAGGTGCTACTTAGTTTGTGCATGATCACTTTTACACATGATCAAAATAAGTTTCTCATCACAGTTAGATTTATACTGTACTAATTAACTTTTATTATGATCCTTATTCCTTCCTGACACTAAATCTAGAGAAATCTACCATTTGTGCTGCTTCTATAATATTTGCTTAATTGTATATTAATTAGTGTTTAATAAAAAAAAATAACTAATGAATAAAGTTAAAATAATTTACAAATACCAAAATTCTTGACTAAACAATAAAATTATGATAGCTAAGGCAGTAAAAAGATTATATTAAATTAAATCTTGTTACTAATATACACTTAATGGATTTTAGGATTTATTGCATGTGTTCTGTAGAAGTAATCTCTTATTTTACTTTAAATAAAATGTCAACCTTTTTACATAAGGAAGCAGTAGAAAATTAGTAAAAAAAAAAAAAAAAAAAAAGGGGAAAAGTATTTATGGAATCCTACTGTTAATAAGGATAATGCAGGCCACAGAACAGATAAGGTCTTTTTTTATTTGTCCTAGAGTCTAATAGGGGTATCTTTGTGCACACTTCTGGGGTAAAGGATCTGGGATATGGATCTGTTGCGATTATTTATACATTTGAAACTGTGGTAATACAATATCTTGCTCAATTTGAGCAAGATATTGAAAAACAAAAGAAAAACAAGAAAAACAAAACAAAAAAGCTGTTAGATTTCATATGATTGGATCCTGTTTATGTCAGGGTCTTTCTGGACATTCCATTGAAGTAATGACTGTTAAACCTTTAATTTTTCATTTCTAGATTCCAGAATATGACAATCTGTACCTGGACATGAATGGCATAATACACCAGTGCTCTCACCCAAATGATGATGATGTGCACTTCCGAATTACAGAAGATAAGATTTTTGCAGATATATTTCATTACTTGGAGGTGCTCTTCCGCATCATTAAGCCAAGAAAGGTTTTCTTCATGGCAGTGGATGGTGTTGCTCCCAGGGCTAAAATGAACCAACAGCGTGGAAGACGTTTTAGGTGATTAATTTACTTCTGTTTATTTCAAGAAATGTATGTTAAAAGGGTGTTTATTTTAAAAAGCATTAACCAATATTTAAACATAATAGTTTTCTACTTTTTTTTCTAAATGTTACAGGGGTTATTGAAGGTATTTAAAATATTATTATAAACAAGAAGAAATACTCTTACCCTGATGTAGATAGTTCAGCTGAGCCATTTATCAGTGTCTCAGACAATGTGGGTAGATAGTAAAGGTTAGCTCAGCACATTCTGAGACAACACTGTCTACCATTTCATCTGATCTGTCCTCTTTGGTGGTTGGGGGTGGGATTACTGAACAGGGGGAGGCGAGCAGAGGGAGCAGGCTTAGAGGCGGGACGCTGTAGTATGGTGAATGAAATGCATGAATTGAAACCCACAGAATTCTGAGAGGACTCTTGCTAATCTTAGAGGCGGAAAGGCCCCCCCCTCCACCTGAAGCACCCCTGTGTTAAGTTACCCCTGTAAACAAAATATGACCTAAAGCCTGCAGATTCTGACTTCATTTGTAACAGCTTCTTGTAAAAACGTTTAGTGTAGAGTGACACAGAGAGGGGTTGTTTCAGTGTAATACCAGCAAGCGCTGTGGTAGTTTATCATGCATATAATTATCACAACTTTGTTCACCATTCCAAATAAGTAAATCAGATCCAGGAATACAACAGTTTTGCATACATGGACAGCTAATGTATGTATGTTTTTTTGGTTTTTTTTTACAAATTTAATGATCATTCATTTTTTGTCACCTGCCTTGTAGTAAATGAGTCTGTAAACTGCAGCATGTGTAAAAAAAAAAAATATATATATATATATATATATATATATATATATATATATATATACACATACAAAACTCACCTTGGAAAAAGTGTGGTGTTGAGTTGTTTTATATATAAATCCAAATTAAATACTGCCAAATAAATCCTTGTATAGCAGTGGGACTGGGTTGTTTTTTTTTGGGATTTTTAGCTCTACATTAAGAATTTTTTTTTTATTATTTTTTTCTTTTACAATACAAGGTTGGATTGAGAAAGGTTGTTCCAAAGCGTTTCCTTTTTATATATGTCTGGGTTATGATCACAAGAGTGCGTGACTTAGTATTACTATGCACAGTATAGATAGATGGCACAGACTGTGTGCCATCCAGCTTTTACGTTTGTATGTGTCAGAAGTCTTAAGGCAGTGTATCAGAGTTCTATCTGTGTGAGGGCAGTGGTTAGTGAAGTGATCGCACAGATGCGTGGATGCAGCCATTCCTTGATAGCGGATGCCCGTGCATTCTGAATGTTGTAAAAATCTTTTTATGTTCTCGTTTTTTACTTTTTAGTTGCTGTTTTTAAAATCTAAACTAAAAGACCCAGAAGGAGGCCTGACTCTTATTTCACTTCCCCTTCTGCGCTGGGATGGATTCAATAAAACATAAGCAGTATACCATCATAAATATATATATATACTCTTAGGAACGTGAGGCGTGTAGTTTTATCCCACTAAAAAAATGTATATAATATATGGTGTATGGTATGTATGGGATCGTTCATTCTCCTTGGCCGATCTGTTAGAGCTGGTGCAGTTGATGTCCTCAACGCTAGAGCAGTGTGGGGTCACTGTGTGGTCCGGTAGATGAATGTTATGTCTGTTATCGGGGGCACTACATAATGTGGTGTGGTCTGCTTAAGTCTCTCCAGATCCATGTCTATTTATGTTGATGTTTTTAAATATCCTCTTATGTTACTTCTCAGTGTTTGCTTCTAAATCCATAATAAATACTGCCAAATAAATCCTTGTACAGCAGTGGGACTGGGTTGTTTTTTTTTGGATTTTCATCTCTACATTAAGAATTTTTTTTTTCTTTTTTTTTTCTTTTACAATATGTAGCCTAAAAACAGTCCTGAGTTTTTAAAATACAAGGTTGGATTGAGAAAGGTTGTCTCAAAGCATTTCCTTTTTATATCTGTCTGGGTTATGATTACAAGAGTGCGTGACTTAGTATTACTATGTACAGTATAGATAGATGGCACAGACTGTGTGCCATCCAGCTTTTACATTTGTATGTGTCAGAAGTCTTAAGGTAGTGTATCAGAGTTCTATCTATGTGAGGGCAGTGGTAAGTGAAGTGATCGCACAGATGTGTGGATGCAGCCATTCCTTGATAGCGGATGCCCGTGCATTCTGAATATTGTAAAAATCTTTTTATGTTCTCGTTTTTTACTTTTTAGTTGCTGTTTTTAAAATCTAAACTAAAAGACCCAGAAGGAAGCCTGACTCTTATTTCACTTCCCCTTCTGCGCTGGGATGGATTCAATAAAACATAAGCAGTATACCATCATAAATATATATATATACTCTTAGGAACGTGAGGCGTGTAGTTTTATCCCACTAAAAAAATGTATATAATATATGGTGTATGGTATGTATGGGATCGTTCATTCTCCTTGGCCGATCTGTTAGAGCTGGTGCAGTTGATGTCCTCAACGCTAGAGCAGTGTGGGGTCACTGTGTGGTCCTGTAGATGAATGTTATGTCTGTTATCGGGGGCACTACATAATGTGGTGTGGTCTGCTTAAGTCTCTCCAGATCCATGTCTATTTATGTTGATGTTTTTAAATATCCTCTTATGTTACTTCTCAGTGTTTGCTTCCATGACTGCTCAGTGTGTATACATACAAATACAATGTTTAGAGATATTAGCTTTGAAAGCATTAGATGAAACTGGGGTATATTTAAGACTAAACTTTTTATACACACTGCTTTACACAGTCAGTGCTGTTTCTTTCAGCACACACCAATGTTACTACCTTGTAGCTCCTGTGTTACTTTATCTTTGTATTACTTAGTCCTCCACCATACCTTGCTGTTAACTTGTAACTGCAATGTAGCCTCAGTGTATGATTGCCTCCGTACGGCGATGCGGATACCGCGTGACGCCTTATAAATAAACAATAATAATAATAGTGTTTGCCATTGGTTCAGAGAATGTGGTGATCTTCCTGTCCAAAACTAGGAAGAGGATTATCACTAAAGGCAATGGAGTGTCACTTCAAACAACCCCTGACCGCTTCGGTTACTCCAGAGACTACTGGTCAAAGAGCCAATCTTCTGGAAATGATCATCCACCAAGAAGGACGGGTGACTTGCGCACGCCAGATGCGTAAGTTGCCTGTTCCATTCAAACTTCACATGCGCAAAACTACCGTTATGCTGGAAGTCCTGGACATACAGAGCTGATTTCCAGAACCTCTGTAAGACGGACCTCTGTGCCAGCTTTATACGCAGGGTGTGCTGGCCTTCCTATTTATATTGTACAGTAATAACTGTGTTTAACCATTACGTACGTAAGTGGGAGAATGTCCTTTTCCGCTCACTTACGGAACTTAGGAGCGGGCAAACGTTGGGAACCTCTCCGTACAGCCGCAATACGCTCCTAGTTCAGGATCCAGCCCAGTGATCTAAGTAGATAGGGAAAGGGGTGTGTCTCTGTCCATGACATGTTCTGTGGGATAGAAGTGCTTTGAAGATAAATATAAAATATGATCATCACCGTTCAAAATAAAAGTATTGTTTTTTTTTTTTAAATGGAAACATCCGCTAACATGATACTGAGATGGTTCTTATTTTTGAGCGCTGGATGACTAGTGTTTGTCTGTTCTTACTGGACTCACTATTTAGTTCCATGAGGGTTAAAATAATGTAGTAGTATCCTGGGTGCTTCAGAAAGGTGCCCAAAGTCTAGTGCAAACTTCAATTTTATCTGCTATACTTTTGATAGTCTGCTCATCAATGGCAAGATACATCCCAAGTGCAAGCATTTACAAAGCTGTGTATTAATACAAGTTACTAGCTAATACAGCTTCCATGTTTCATCTTCTATAGCGACCTGTATATATGGGGGAATTTATAAACTTGTATTGTTAATATAATAGTGACAAAGCTTTGATAGGCAATCTATGCTTTTACCATAAAGAAGTGCATGTTCTCAGAGCTTTTATACCCTATAAATAGAGATTTAAATTCTTCCACTTTGCTATAGCCAGCAAGGGAGTGGATCTGCTATTAATGCTGCTCATGTACATTTTTGTGGGCACTCATTAATAAAGAAAATTCCAGCAGCCTCGGTGAGGGTGGAAATGGCCTACATGCCATGCACCATAATAGTTTTGTAACTATATTGAAATGAGGATTTGGTTTCATCTCATTCACACAGTGTGTTGCAAGCAAAGATTTTTTGAGTAAGTTTTTGCGTCTAGGATTTCCCACAAAACAAAAATTAATGTTGCTGTAGATAAGTAATTCACAAGATGTTGCTGTTTTAGCAGTGTTTCTGCCTTGCATAGTAAGACTGAGTGTAGGATGTCACAGCCCAGGCCTAGATAACCTTTGTCACTCATGTTGTGAAATTGTAACTCTCTCTATGCTCCAACAGCATAGGTGTAGCTGCTATCTGTCAACGTGTTCACATGACTCGTCATTTCATGACACCTACAGTGCCGCAGGTTGCCTTTGCTTGATACAGACATTCTCTTGTTACTTTAATCATTTATTTGTATTGGGCCACTAGAATAAGTAGCACTGTAGAGAGTAGGAGCTGGACACAGACTTACACTGGTGCTGAGTTTGTAGTTCTGAGCACACCACCAGCAGGGAACAGATATCAGATCACAGCTAGATCCAGCATTGCATTCCAACTCACAGGAGACCACTCTCCTCTCAGAGACTCCCAGAACCCTAAAGTAATCTTATAATGGGGACAGACTGGAGATCTGGATAGCATGGCAGACGTTTAACACATTCATACTGTGATACTTAAATGCTAAACCCCTCCCTCTTGTGCTTGTACCAGCCTTGCTGCTGGACACCTGTCAAAGAAAAAAAAGGGGAAAACATCTCTGCATTGCATGGATCAAGACACGCATGCCGCTGTCCTTGCTTGCCACGCATGCCGCTGTCCTTGCTTGCCACGCATGCCGCTGTCCTTGCTTGCCACGCATGCCGCTGTCCTTGCTTGCCACGCATGCCGCTGTCCTTGCTTGCCACTGATTTTATGATTCTAGCCATTGGGTGATTCCCAGTGTTTTGAAGTCTGAATCTGTTTCCTTGAAACAATTTAACCTACAGGTATTTCTATGCAGTGTGAGAGAGGGAGAAACTCCAGACATGGCCATTGTAAATCAGACACCTGATCTCAGCCTCTTACTGCCATCGTTTCCTGAAAATGGGCAGAAGTATAGGACATGGCATGAATTCCAGGAGATAGCCGTCCATTGCTTAAATACTGCTAGCTGGCCTCAATAGATACACATTTCTTAATCATCCTATTAACTCGCTCAGCAATGCTACATTATAGTACACTTGGTAAATATGTCTCAGATATGATATATTCAGTTATTGCCTTGCTACCATTATTAGTCCCACGTGTCCAATCACATTGCCGATGAGATGTACCACTACCGCAATATATCTTAATATGCTCATTCTGCATCTCAGTTGAATACTCCCCCTCTACCTTCAGGCTGATCATTAGTAGTGTTCTCATTGAATTTAATGTTTGGATTTCCTAATTCCCTTTTCTTACAAGCACAGATGGCATAAATAATACATGTCCTGCGGTATTTGGGAATTAAAGTTTATGAAGACTGCATACCACTGCTCTCTTCTTTCAGAGTCCACCTGTTCTTCTTCTGCATATATCCATTTTATTTTTTGTATACTCTATTTAAAAATGATACACTCTTGTGCAGCAGTTTAAATTCAGCAGTGTAACCTCTCACTATAGATCGTGTTTTTATAGGAAATTTCACTTGTATGTTCTCAGCGTTTACATTATGTAATACTTCTGTTTTATGTTATCAGTGCCAGTGTAATTGTTTTTTTTAATAATCCACAGGTTTCAGTCCTCAGGTTGTTCAGATTAGCTGCCATTCTTGTAGTCTTCCATCCTATGTATTGTAAACATGAGACATGGTGATAGCTAACGATGTCCTTTATAAGAAAAGTTAGTGTCCACTTTATCAATTTTATTATTTTTTCTTTCGTGTAGATCTGCAAAAGAGGCAGAAGAGAAAATAAAAAAGGCTATAGAAAAGGGTGAAGTTCTGCCAACAAAATCAAGGTTTGACTCCAATTGTATTACTCCTGGTAAGTGAACCATAATTACTGAGTATTTAAAGCGAGTTCATAGACTGGTAATGTGCTGTTGTTCAGTTACAAAAGAACTTTGTTGAATCAAGGTGCTAAAACCTCATAAATTAATATGTACATGATAATAACCTTGTCTAAACCCAGATATCTGAAAATACAGTCCAAGTACTTTCATTTATCTGAGCATGTTGTTACAGTGACCCCTTTTTGAATTCTCTCTGTGTACCTGTTCAGTGTAGTTTTCATAAAATATTTGTGTGCATATGTGGTAGAGTGGTCATTATTGGTGCCAGGATGTAGATTGACTATATGCACAGTCTTTAACAGTCGAGGATTATTCTTTACTTGTTTAATATGTTGCTGTAAGACGACAGGTGGTTACTGATAAAAAAGAAAATCACTCTTTGGGTGCTAAATAAAATCAGTGATATAGATTTGCGTGTGCAAGTTTGGATGCACATCGTGCTCACTTGAATCTGCCCCTCTGTGTCTTCTGTGGTTTTTTTTCAGTGTTTGTATCAATAAAGCTATCTGATGATTAACTTCTATTCATGTTAAGTGGTAGAACAAAATTTGGTTAGACAAAAATTTTGCAGAAACTGGCATCCAGGGTTACCAGGACCGTTCATTAAAATGAAGGATGGTAGAGGAGCCGGGGAAAAATAGGACGGTCATCTTGGGTCAGCAGGGATTTTTTAAGATTGGAGGTTGCTTCATCTGGATCAATTTTAAAGATAGGAATCACAGGATATAGGTTGATTTTTAATGGACTGATGTCCTTTTTCAACCTCATCACTACTGGCTGGATCCAGACTTAAGAAGGAGCATGAAATGAGAGGAAAGTTACTCCTGGGCAAAACCATGTTAATTTCAGGGGGAGTCTTTGCGTGTTGGGATATATCTGAATTCCTTACTGCACACAGACACTGACCAGCTTTACTATTGCACTATTAGACTTGGGATAGGAAACATCACCTCTCAACTCTAATACTGTTTGCAACAGATGAAATATGACTCCCCTGCAATCAACATGGTTTAGCCCAGGAGTAATCTTCATTTCTTAATTTCAAGCTCCTTAAGACTGGATCCAGCCCTATGTTTCTATATTAATACATCTTTTAGGCAAAT
>WWET01000931.1:464690-484873 GCA_011038615.1 Limnodynastes dumerilii
ATACGAAGGGCTGTCCCAGCCACTCGACACCCGTAATTACGCTTCGGAGGCGGGGTGAGGCATTTAAATCATACAGTATGGGCATGCTTAGGCGCGTAAGTACGTACAGCCATTACGGCCGTCAGGAGTTATGCATGGAAAAGTTAGGTAGGGTTTGGAAAGCGTGACACGGCTAAACTACGTACAGCCGAGGGGAGTGCCAAGGGAAGTGCATAGTAAATACGCTAGCATAAATATGCTATGCTAGGAAACGTAAGAGTAGCGTAGTTCAGGATTTGGCCCTATGTTCTTAAATGTTGCCAGGTAGTTCTTGTACGTGTGTGTGTGTGTGTATATATATATATATATATGTATATGTATGTATGTATGAATGTTTGTGTTTTGGGTATATAGTGTACCTACAGGCCAACTTCTTAGCATAGTACCTCAATATCTAACCAATCCTAACCACTCCCATATTAGTGTTCACAGATGCCGGGTTTGTAATGATAGTTATTTGTGATAAATGGTAATATGTTTTTATTACAATACTTTTCATTGCATTTTGTTTTGTGTTTTCTCCATCAGTGAGTTCCTGGCGGATCAAGCTAAATGTTATGTCCTGGCTATACAGTGGATTTTGCACTATTACTACCATGGAGTCCAGTCCTGGAGTTGGTAAGTGTTTTTTGAGTAATGTTCTTTTATTGTCATATTTGATATTTCAGCTGTTTTGCGGTACTTATGTGACCATTGCAGTCGCTACTATTTTCCAGTATAAGCTGGCCTAAACGCGATGATAATCAGACTGATTGGCCTTTTGGTATAGCAAGGACTGCTTTACTGTAATGCCGGCACAATAGTACATAAATGTTTCTGCCCAACAGTCTGGCTGTAAAGAAATTCCTTAATGTCCCTACTGCCACGTGGCTGTTCTTATCAGCATCAGCAGTTGGGTGTTGGCTCCGATAATTTCAAAGTGCATTCAGATTGATATTTGTCGAGGACATCGTATACTATGTAGAAGTTTAGAAAGTAGCCCAAGCTTTCCTCTAGAGTCTAGTGACAGATCATGTTGCTGTCCAGTACAGCAGTCTAGAGTCTAGTGACAGATCATGTTGCTGTCCAGTACAGCGGTCTAGAGTCTAGTGACAGATCATGTCGCTGTTCAGTACAGCAGTACAGCAGTCTAGAGTCTAGTGACAGATCATGTCGCTGTCCAGTACAGCAGTCTAGAGTCTAGTGACAGATCATGTCGCTGTCCGGTACAGAGTCTATTCACAAAAGATTTATATTCGTGATAATAGAAAATATATACATGAGAAATAAAAGAACATATTGTATACCTTAAATAGAACAGCAGTGGTGCTAGCAATGCTAGTTTTGTCAACCTTGGCCCTTGGAAGAGTTCTTTGTGAGTCCTGTGGGTTGGTGGAGCAGAATCTGGGTGCAGTTATGTTGACCTCATTAACCATTCTGCAGAGCTTCTTCATTAACCATTCTGCAGAGCTCCTGCAGAATACAAGCCTTTGGTTGTCCACACCTCTGCCTTTAGTCTCTATTAGAGTAATAGGATCAGAGGACCCAGTCCATAACTGCCACAAATGTTATTCTATAAATCCATATCTGGTGCAAACTCCACACCTCTGCTAATGCTGTATACACACGGTCTGACGAGAGCTCTGTTGTATGAATACACGTATGTGTGCGTACACATGTACAGGCGTACTGGATAAGAGTATATTTAAACAACAAAAAATTCACTGGAAAAGCCTATGATCTTGTATTCTCTTGGTTTTGACAAGCTTGTATATGACCGGTATCTGAACAGCAATCAGCCTATTAGAGTAACACCAGACCAGAAGGGCATTGTAGAAGATGTTTGTTTGGCAAATAGAGTTCATGTTTTGTGTATCTTATGGGAAGAGAGCAGCATGTGATGGCTTGTTTCTCAGACACAAATCTTCATGTCACAATAGTATATTTTTCTGACATTGTAATTATATCAAAGCATTTTTTTGACCTTGAAAACTGTAGACCATTTTCTCCTGCATTAAACATCCAGTTTGTCTCGGCATGTCCACTCTTTAGCTATTGCTGATGTAATCGAATAACCTGTTGCAGATACTGAAATGTCTTTTTGAATTGTAGGTATTATCCCTACCATTATGCCCCATACCTATCTGACATTCAAAATATCGGACACCTGAAGCTGACGTTTAATTTGGGGAAGCCTTTCATGCCATTTGAGCAGCTGCTTGCTGTCTTACCTGCAGCTAGTAAAGATCTGCTGCCTCATGCTTATCAGGTAAAATGTTTTTGGCACTAGGCAAGATCTTTTTCCTCTTTTCTTTTTATTCTTCTCTTACATTTCTTTCTCGTCTTTCAGAGCTTAATGATCAGTGAAGACTCTCCAATTATTGATTACTATCCGCAAGATTTTAAAACTGACCTAAACGGGAAGCAGCAGGAGTGGGAAGCTGTGGTCCTGATTCCTTTAATTGATGAGGTACTTTGTGTCTATTTAAATGCAATTTTGTTTCAATTTTGTATAGTGTAAGCTAAATTAAAGCCTGAAATATAACTACCAAAGGGCTGGATCCAGACCTAAGGGGTGTGGGTTCCCGCTAAGAGCGGCCCTGTTTCGATAGGGACGCTTTCTCCCAGGCAGTTTCGAACTGACTGGAATATCGATTGCTTATGCCTCAGTGAGGCATAGAAATCAATACCCGGGGCACCGAACATGTGCTCTGAAAAGAAGCCAAAAAACTAACCCTAACCTTCCCCTTCCATTACCCTAACCATAACCCTCCCTTCCCCCAGCCTGACCCTAATACTCCCACTCCATTACCCTAACTCTAACCCTCCCTTTCCTGCAGCCTGACCCTAAGCGTTCCCTTNCAGCAGGTTCTGTGGGTGTGCGACAGGTCCTGCAAAAATGAATGGGCATGTGATCAGTGCACTCACCCATTTATCAAAAAAATTCTAAGAAGACTTGCTATTTGAAATAGAGAAAGCCGAAAAAGATTTCTAAAAGCAGCCCATTGTAGCGGGGACTACAGCCAAGACCTTAGTACGATCTGCGCATGCATCAGATGTTCCGATAGCATACCTACAGACATGCGTAACTAAGTTACATACATGTGTAAGTACACTGAATGGGCTGACCATTCATTTACGATGGCTGTAACCCTTATCTGGACACGTAAGTGCATGATGTCCAGATTTACTATCGCCAGGGTCATGCTCTCCCCTCAATAGCAGCATAATTACGGACCCCCGCACGCATATAAAAGCATGTGGGGGTCAGGATCTGGCCCAAAGTTTATAACATTCTGTATCCAATGTAAGAAGAAAAATGTTGCTTTAGTACTCTTTGTGGAAGTTGTTATCCACCCAGACCAGGAAGGTCACATGACATGGTTTACAATTCAGCTTGATATGGTTGTACATTTCATTGAATACTTCCATGTGAAACGATGATTAATGTAGCATGGGCAGACTAGGAAGACACATCTTGGAGCATCACATGTAAACGATGGCTGATAAAGTAGAACTGCATTCCAATGCTCCTGTCCCGCAGGATCGATTGCTGGAAGCAATGGAGCCCTGCAACAAGCGTCTGACTGAGAGTGAGGAGAAGCGGAACAGACATAGCGAGTGCTTAATGTATTCACATGAGAAGGAGATTGACTTCACATTCAACTCGCCCTGGCCAGAAAAGTTTCAAAGCATTGAACGTTGCCATGCGAGGTAATTACTCATATAGTATGCTTCTGCAATAATGGTTTTATAGTGAATGGTCTGCACTTAACTCTGCAATGCATGTAAATATTAGTTCACCTATGAAGGTTAGTTGGTTGCGTTCCCACAGTTCATTTTTTAATGGTAAGCAAATAGTTTTTTGAAGCAGAAGAAACATGACAGGTTCAGAATATTGTGCTCCTCTGATGCTTTACATTGTACCTGGGGAGGGGTGGTCACCCTGTGTTTGTTTTGACTTGGCACATATAGGGCCAGATTTACTAAGTTGCAGGTTTGGAAAAGTGGAGATGTTGCCCATAGCAACCAAGCAGATTCTAGCTGACATTCTCTAGCATGTAGTAGTAAAATGAGATCTAGAATCTGATTGGTCGCTATGGGCAACAGCTCCACTTTTCCAAACCCGCAGTTTAGTAAATCTGGCCATGTTTCTTTTGCAACACGTCCAACAAACACCTCAGGGACCAGATTTACTAAGCCGTGGTAAAGGAAAAGTGGAGATGTTGCCCATAGCAACTAGTCATATTCAAGCCAACATTTTCTAGTATGTAATAGGAAAGTAAGAGCTGGGATCTGATTGGTTGCTGTGGGCAATTTCTCAACTTTTCTGTTCCCTCAGCTTAGTAAATCTGCCCTCTAGAGTATTTACAAAGAGAAACAGAGCTTTTGTTGCCTTCAGAAATAGGGATGCTAAGTATTTTGTTCTGGTGGTAGTATTGGATTGGTTGTGAAATACTAGGTTTGTATTAGCTAAAGGACCTAGAAGGACATTCAGTAAACATAACAGGTGGAAAGAGGGTTGGAGCTTGCTATTTATTTGTTACACATAGATACAATACTGAAATCCAAACTTCTCGCTTCCAATGGAAGTGGTAGATGTAAAGCAGGAGTCTCGGGGGCTTGCAATTTTATAAATGACTCCTCTTATTGACTCAATGGTTCTTATATTATTGCTAAAAACAAAGGGCCGGATTCACACCACCAGACATATTACATATACGTCTGAATAAATAAAACAGGTATGTGCGCTTCCTCCTGGGTGGAATAGTCGCCCGTCACTGATCAGGGGTATATTCCCTATATCACCCCAGGAAAGTAAGGAAACAGATTAACAAAAAACGTTTCACAAATTGTTAGAAAGAAAAGGATCAGGACAGCGGCGCCAATACCCACTATTATACAAACAGAAAATTAGTCACTCGTTACTACTATTTCATATAAGTCTGTAAAAAGTCCTTTCACAGCGGTGCGATGATTATTGGTCACAATTTCATGAAAATCCGATAGGTATTCTACTCACTGCATACACCTCTTGTAAATCAGGCACATCACTTTTTATATCATAAAAAGTGATGTGCCTGATTTACAAGAGGTGTATGCAGTGAGTAGAATACCTATCGGATTTTCATGAAATTGTGACCAGTAATCATCACACCGCTGTGAAAGGACTTTTTACAGACTTATATGAAATAGTAGTAACGAGTGACTAATTTTCTGTTTGTATAATAGTGGGTATTGGCGCCGCTGTCCTGATCCTTTTCTTTCTAATAATACATATACGTCCTGAGTTTCCAAATAATTTATACTGCACATGCGTAGTATCTTTTTTACGTAATCTACGTATATTTTCGTTACGTAGATTGCGTATATGCCGTTTTTAAGGCCGCATATAGGCAATCTACGTAACGAAAAGATACATGGATTACATAAAAAAGATAATACGCATGCGCAGTATAAAATATCAGGAAACTCCGGACGTATATGCAATATGTGATTCCAGCCCAAAATCATTATAACTGTTATATAACATGATGAAATGACACCATTTCTTTTGACAGGTGTAACACCATCTCACTGGATGCTTGGCATGTGGACATGGTTGATAACAAGATCACCAATGTGAACAAAAGCGCTCTGTATTTTTGTGGCTTCCCCACTTTGAAACATATTAAGCACAAAGTAAGTACTGTCTCATATGAGCACCGTCTGTTGTAGTGGTTTGAGTAATTGTGCAATTATCTTCTGAGCCTGATACCTTGGTGTTTTACATGACTCCTCTGTGTATGTTCTTCTTCACATCTAGTCGTTTCTGATATGTCTGCCTACATAATCAAGTTACACATGTAGAGACACACACTCCACCATCCGCTTCCACCGCTTACCTGACATTCTCTTCCTTACTATGTTCTTTCCTAACTTCTACCTGCTTTTCTCATCTTGTGCTGTGTCACATCTCCTTAAGAGCTCTCAACACTATCACTTCCTACATGTCACAACACTCATGCTACCTCTGATCTGTGGCTAACTTCTGCCTACTGCTGTCTTTTCATGCCAATATAGAAACATAGAAAGTGACGGCAGATAAGAGCCACATGGCCCATCTAGTCTGCCCATTTGTTTATTCAAAACTATACTGACCCTAGACCCTATTTACCCTCAATTTAGTTTTCAATTTAGGATACCCTTATATTTATCCCAAGCATGTTTAAACTGTTCTACTGTATTGGCCTCAACCTCTTTAGATGGGAGAATATTCCACTTATCTATCACCCTTTCAGTGAAGTAATTTTTCCACACATTTCCTCTGAATCTACCTCCCTCCAGTTTATATCCATGCCCTCGTGTTCTATTACACGTCTTTTGAAAAATGCCACCCTCCTCTAGCTGGTCCAATACCCACTAAAACACCCATCAGTCCCTTCCTCATCCTGCAAACCTTTAAATGGCCTCCAAAACCCAGTGTGTGTTCAGAGCATCAGAGCAGCCAGCAAAACAAAGGAGAGGTAGGAAAAACAGAGTAGGGAATCCGTGAGATCTCCATGTCACAACATAATTGACCTGAGAACACATACTTCTGATGAAAATGTTTCTTTTTCATCTTTTTTTTCTATCTTTACTCATTATAACTATAATGTATGTGTGTTTGGTGTTTTATTAGTTCTCTCTGAAGAAATCAGGAGTTCAGGTTTTTCAGCAGTCTAGTCGTGGAGAGAATATGATTTTAGAGATATTGTCCAGTGAAAGTGAGGAGCTTACCGTAAGTGTTTGTGGTATTGCACATATGCATGTCACATTAGTGGTATTTGTACATTTTATCGTTTTTTTTACTGTGTCCCTTGGTTTATTTTCAGGATGTAGAATTTGTGGCCTCTGCAGTGCTTGGAAAGTCTGTCTTTGTTAATTGGCCCCACCTTGAAGAGGCTCGTGTTGTGACAGTGTCCGATGGAGAAACAAAGTATGTGTCAGTTCTTCCTTTTCAGTGTCCAGAATTGTGGTCTCGTTGATATGCAAATAATGTTGCATTTCATTTGTTTTTAGGTTTTATTTGAATGAACCTCCAGGTACCCAGAAGCTCTACATTGATGGGTCAGTTCCACCGACAAAGATTGTCCATGTCAGTGCAAAAGAGCGAAATAACTGGGTTAAAGATGTCCAAGGAATCTCTGAACAGTGAGTTTGTAGCAGAAAATCTCTTCATATGTAACCCTGTCCCAGTCCAAATGTATTTCATTGTTCTTATTTTATGGTTTTTTATGAAGATTTTGTAAACCCTTTTTTTCCCCCTAAAGTTACCACAGAAGAAAGGGAGTAATCATCAATGACACATCAATAGTACTGAGTGCCCAGCTGCTTACTGGTCGGCGTTACCAGATAACACAAAGTGGAGAGGTTCATCTGGAGAAGCAGTGGTCCAAGCAGGTTCTCCCCTTTGTGTATCAGGCAGTAGTCAAGGTGAGTCCTATTTCCGGAAACAATCCTGCAACCTAAAATCTAACCGTATTGCTAGTCTGACACACAAACTGCTGTATATTCCCTTTCCTCAGGATATCACTGCTTTTGAGTCTGGTCATTCTAAATTCAAGAATCTGTCAGACTTGTACTCCCCTGGCAGTACAGTCTTCATGCTGGGAATGCCCTACTATGGTTGCATGGGAGAGGTACAGTAACTAGATATTTTCTTGTGTGTTGTAATGATTTTGAACCTTTTTTTTTTCTGTTTTTAAAGTGACTTGAGTTCTTTGGGTACAAGGATGATGCTCTTATCACTATTTCACTTAAGCTTTTAGTAAGTTGTTTTTGTTTTTTTTCTTGTTATTAAGTCTGTAATATCATGCATATCATAGGTGCAAGACTCCTCCGATGTTATCAATGACAGAAGAATCCGAGTGCTGTTTACCATCCCCTCTGAGCCCAATCTAGATGTCTTAATACAGAACCAGCATGTACGTTGGCTGAGCTTTTCTGCACATTACTATTTTATGTGGTATTGCCATTTGATTTGTTTTTAAAAATGAATATTGAATTGTTATTTCTGAGCAATCGTTTAGACTTAGCCTGTCAATCTATATATACAGGTAACATTGGTTGAAAGGGTGATCACTTCGGTCTCTCTTGTCTCCATGCTGATTCCTACCTTTTTATTGGTCAGGATATGTAATGGGTTAGTTATCTGCCTGTAATGGCTGTGGAAAAAGCTGGCCATATTCCTACACTGTTAGAAGGAAGCAGCAATGTCTTACCTTTTAGTAATGTGAGGATGACATCTATGATGGCAGTAGTTATGTGCTCTATAATGGCTATAGCAGCTGCAAAGTCTGTCTTAGTATTGCACTGACTTGTTGCTGATCTCCACAGTTACAAGTATAAACTGAGGCACAGCTTCTCCTAGACAAATGTGAAGTATGTGTACAAGAAATGTTGCCCTTAGCACAGGCCTGGCCAACCTGTGGCTTTCCAGGTGTTTTAAAACCATGACTCCCAACATCCTTTGTCAGGTATCAGCTATGTCTGTGCAGTTAAAGCATGCTGGGACCCGTAGTTTCACACCCGGAGAGCCACAAGTTGGCCAGGCCTGCCTTACTCAATCAATAAAATGAAATTCTGAATTAAACCCTGGGGATTTTAGCAGGTGATAGATACTCTTAGGGCTGGATCCAGACTTAAGTGCTTGAAATTAGTTACTCCTGAGCTAATCCATGTTGATTGCAGGGGAGTCATATTTCATCTGTTGCAAACAGTATTAGAGTTGAGAGGTGATGTTTCCTATCCCAAGTCTAAATAACAGTGTGATAGTAAAGCTGGTCAGTATCTGTGTGCAGGAAGCAATTCAAAGATAAATCCCTGCATGCAAAGAATACAATTAACTTGACTCCCCCTGAAATCAACATGGTTTAGCCCAGGAGTAACTAATTTCAAGCACTTACTTAAGTCTGGATCCAGCCCAAAATGTGTAACTAAAACAAAAAATAAAAATTTTCTTTTTTTTTTTTTTCTACAGAAATTTTCAATAAAATATAACCCTGCCTATGTCTTGGCAAATCGCCTTGGAGTCAGCCCATACCTTGTTTCTAGGTTTACAGGAAGCATTTTCATTGGCAGAGGGTCCAAACGAAAGTAAGTACAATTTAGGGTTAAATGAGATTTTGTACATTTCCACCATAAATATTGTGGCTCCCCTGGCAGTATATTCTAGTTCACACTTCACTCTCTTGTATACTTTGTTTTGACCTGCATAAAGTAACTGTATGTGTATGATTTTTTTGTTCTCTTTACCATCTGTTCTGCTGACATTGTTTCAGCGTTGATCGGTAAAATTAGGAAGATTAGAAAATCAAATCAGAAGTTGCAGTGTGCTTTGGAAGGATAGAGCAGGATGATGGGAGCATACAGAGTAATGACATATTGTTCCAAACACTTGTGTGTTGTCTTGTGATCAGCCCCTTTAAAATGCTGCACTGTGTACTTTAAATATATAATATAGATCAGAAAGACTCTGCGTAATTTTTGGTAACGACTTTGTGTTTCTCTATAGTTTTAAAATGTTTATAACCAAATGACTCCTCTTTTCCAGTCCCCATGGAGAACAGAAAGCGAATGCGGGCTTAAATTTGAAGTTCAATAAGAAAAATGAAGAGGTTCCTGGCTACACCAAGAGAGTTGGTACTGAATGGAATTACTCCTCTGCTGTGGAGCAGCTTTTGGGTGAATACATAGAGAGGTAATTGAGTCTTCTAAGATAGCAAGTGTATACATATCTGGATTTAAAACAGCATTTTTATTACTAGTAGATATAAAAGCTAATAAAAATTCATCTGGCAGATTCATAGGATATTGATGATTTTCAAATTTCAAAGTTTAATACATATATGGCATGTGTCTACATATTGCATGTGTCTATGTGCTGCATTGTTTTTCTGTTCTTGCAATCAAACGTACAAACTTTCCATTATCTATGTTTAATATCTAAATCGAGTCTTCAACCAACAGGGTGGAATACTGTATTTTTTTTATTTTACTAAAACTCTGTATAGATTATATGTCTAATAAGTTGAAGTAATATTAGATAATGTCCATTAATTAATTCATTCATTCAGTGTTGCTTTTATTGTTCCAGGTACCCTGAGCTTTTTACCTACGTGTCAAAAACCAGCCAAGAAGATGTTTTTTATGAGGATGACATCTGGCCAGGAGAAACTGAAAATGGGTGAGAAATAGCGTTATTGCTGTTACTGTGTTAATGGCTTAGTAACTGGTCTCACACATCCTCTCCTTGCTCACAGTGCAGAGAAAGTACAAGAGATTGTCTCCTGGCTGAAGGCTCATCCTGTTAGCATGCTGTCACGCTCGTCATGTGATTTGCAAATCTTGGATGCTGCCATTGTGGAAAAAATTGAAGAGGAGGTTGAAAATGATAAGGTTAGTATCATCAGGACAACATAAACACTTTGCTGTTCACAGGCATTGTATATTATTGTGCATTATACAGCCATTTAATTTGTCATCAATTTTTTATTCATGAGGTTATATGCTTGTTCTGTAGACTGAAGACTGTAAAAAGGTGCGCGTGACTGTGAAGCCACACTTATTGTTTCGGGTAAGTAAAACATGTCTACATGTCATACTGGCTACTGTATTGTTGAATTCAGTTTACCAGTGTCTATGTTCATCTGATGCAATGCTAGAGTGAAAAATACTATTGTGTTTCATGTTTCCGGTCGGCAGCCTCTTGCACAGCAGCATGGGGTTGTTCCAGATAGAGACGCAGACTTTCGGCTATTCGACAGAGTCGTTAATGTACGGGAGAGCTTTTCTGTCCCATTAGGCCTCAGAGGAACAGTTATTGGAATTAAAGGAGGTATATATGTATTTTTTTCTAAAAATCTTATGTTGAAAATGTTATTCTGTATTTGGTTATGTATTTTAAAAACCACATAATCAACTTTTTTTTTTTTTTTTGTATATAAACATCATGATTTTATATTCGCAGCTGAGAGAGATGTTGATGTCCTGCTTGAAGTATTGTTTGATGAAGAATTTCCTGGTGGTTTATCAATAAGGTATTTGAAGAACCTTATTCTGCTGTTTAATAATTAAGTAATGAGCCTCTTCTTAAAGAGTCCTCTTTTTACATTGTTTCATGCAGGAGTGCCCAGTCCAGAGGCTACCGTTTACCAACAAGTGCCTTAATCAACCTTTCACATGGCATGCGAACAGATAGCAGCGGCCAGAAAATGTCTACAGTAGTAAAGCCAAGAGCAGCCATCAATAACAATGCTCCTTACTCCACTGAATTAGCTGCTGGAGGATCGCAAAAAGGCCAGCTTGGTGCCTTAAACCACTCTCCACGCTCCCTCTTCGTTCCTATGCGGGTAAGACGGGCTGCCAATAACACTCGGCAGATTTAACGGCCAGCTGAAGTAATAGATTGTTTATAAAAATGACAAGGAAACCAATTTCTTGTAAATATGTAAGGACTTAGAGCGGTCAGTCAGTTTTACTTGTGGTCTGCAAATGCTTTTAATCCTAGGTTATTGTTTGCGGTCTTAACTGATCTGCTCACTTGGACAGATGTTTTATGAATTAGTCCTTGTTTAGTAAAGTTACATTTACAAATGTCACTGCTCTATTGCTGTCATTTCAGCAGACCATTTATACTGGAAGACTAGGCTTCTCTATATAGATGACATTGTGTAATTAGGATTACTGCTTTGACACTTTTTTCATTTCATTCTACCTTGTACATCAATATTTACCCATTTATTTCTCTCCACTATTAAGCAATCAAATGGAAAGCAGCAAATTCAAGGAAATGTAGGCTCGTCGCAAAAAGGTTCTGTAAATCGTAAACAGAAGGTTTGTTGAAATTATGTACCCTCCATTTGATTTTTTTTTCTTGTGTACAAAATACAGGACGTTTTAGTAGTGTATCACGTTTTCTTTTAGCATAAACAAGATGAGTTTTCCACTGTGTGGCAATCCTTGCAAGATACTGCAATGCAGCGGCAATCACCCCCCCACATGAATGACAAGGTTTGTTAAAGTAGTTTACATTCTAATGTAATATATCAGTGTCGGATATATAATATAGAAAAACTAATGTATAAGACTGGTGATGTGTTTTAGATGGGTTACCTGATACTCAATCCTTCTGTAGGCGTATTCACTCAAATACAAATTAAATGAAGCTTTGTTTAAAAAAAAAATACATTTACTTACCTTAAAAATGTTTTATAGAGTCTACCTCATGAAAAGAAGGTTACCCAAAGTACACACCAGTATTCCATATTAGCCAATGCTGAAAACGCCTCCAAGTGCCAGCAAAAAAAGCCAGAACAACTACACAAAGGTAAGTTTGCTTATGTGATAAAAACAGGATTTATTTGGTAATCACCATTAAATCAGTTTCACTATTGTCATCTGGGGGAGTCTGCAACCATAGGTTTGGACAGGGTCCTTGGAGCTTGGCACCTGACAGTTAAATTCTCTTAAGACTATGCGCCTCCCCCATTTAAATTCAGTTTAGGATAACCAAGATCCAAAGGACAGAAGAAGAAAAATTAGACAAACATAGAAACAAGTCGAATCTCCCCACAATAGTTACTATGAGGGTGGGAGTGCAAGTGCAGAGAAATAAATCTGGTTTTCCCCTTCTTTACATCTGGCTGATGCTGCGACTATAGGGAGGAAATGCTCGGTCACACCTGAATGCAAACCCTTCCTACCAAGTGAACAGGAAGTGATCACCTGAAACCTCATTTGTACTTTTTATTTTCTATTGGCTTGCACAAAATCCATTAACTTACAGCAGTGCCTAAGATCTTGCCTTTTATTATAAGGACGTCGTTCTTGTCAACTAACATACTGCTCACCTTTTCTCCACACTCTGGCACCATGTCCTTGTTCCATCCTGCAAATGAAGAAGTAGTATCTGCTCTTTTCCACTCTCTTTATTCTGCTACCTATCCTCTAGACCCTGTATCTTTATAAGTAAGTCAATATACCTTCTGTGCTTCTTCCAACCTGCAATCTCTCTCTAGTTACTGGTATCTTCTTGTCTTCATTAAGCATGCACCGATCACTCCAATTCTGAAAAAAATAAAACTCTGACCCCAACACTCCCTCCAATCCTTGTCCCATTTCCCAGCTTCCATGCCCCTCAAAGCTGTTTCAGAGACTTGCCTCATGCATTTCCCCCCTTGCACAGTCTTCTGGTTCCCCTTCAGACTGGCTTTCACTTCCAACACTCCCACTGAAACTGCACTGATCAAGGTGGTCAATGATTTGATCACTGCTAAATTTAAAGGTCACTATTCTCTTCTAATTCTCCATTCTGACTCTGCCATCAATAAAAGGTTGTCTGATTAGGCCACAGCATTGCCCTTCCTGAATATCAATTGACTGGCTATCATTCCCATTATCTTTGTAAAGATCCTGGGAGCTGTTGCCAGTTCAAAGGAAAAAGCTCTAAAGTAGAATGGCAACCTCAATGGCGATGCTAAGGAGGTTAACCTTCATGACCCTCACAGAAGGGAATGTGGAGGTATGCCGATGCTAAGGAGGTTAACCTTCATGACCCTCACAGAAGGGAATGAGGAGGTATGCCATCCTGTGTGTCTATAAACACCAAAAAATTGCAGGCCTCCATACTGTTGATGGAATCCAAGCCTGGAATTCAAACACTTCAGGTTCAAGATGGGACTGAAGGATCTGCCTGACTTCCTTACCAGAAACATGATAGAGTAAACCCCCCTCCCCCCATTCCTTTTAAGTGATCACTTCCTGTGATAATATTGTAGCAAGTACCCAAGGAGCTGTACTTGGACCAGTACAGTATGCTCTTGGGGCATGTATTTCTAAATAAATAAACCTTAACACTCAAAATAGCATTATTGGTGCTACATTAGAAACTACTGATGAGGAAAGCAATCTAGGAGTCCATTTTATGCGACTTAAAGGTAGCCAAGCAATTTAACAAGACCATGAGAAGGGCAAGTCAGATGCTTGGTTGCATAGGAAGAGGAATTAGTAAAAGAAAAGTGTAAAGTAACAATGCCCCGTTTATAGGTCATTGTTACGGCCTCACCTGGAATACAGTGTTCAGTTCTGGAGGCCATATTTCCAGGAACACAAAAATACATTAGACTCCATGTGAAAAAAGATCAACTAAAAGGTGCATGGCCTGTGTCACAAAACATACAAAGACTGAAGGCAGTAAACATGTATAGCTTGGAGCAGAGAAGGGAGAGGAGGGATATGATAGTAACTTTCACATATATCGGTTTAACCAGGTACAGGAGGGCGACATTTTTAGAGTAAGAGATGTATTAGTACATGAGGTCATGCATTTAAACTAGGCAGTGGTAGTTTTCAAGTAAGTTCAAGGAAAAAGGACTGAAAGACTATTTGATAAGTGGGATAGGTCGTCATAGAACAATTTAAACATGCTTGGGATAAATATAAATATATCCCAAATCTTAAACTAAATTTATTGTTTAGGGTCAGTATGTTTGGGTTTATATTGAAGGGCCAAGTGGCTCTCGTGCTGCCATTTTCTATGTTTCTCTTTTTTCTATTGGACGGCTGTGGTAAAAACAAAGCTAAAAGTAAAAGTTCCCATACGGGAGCTGTCCACAGCCTAGAGAACAGCCCGGCAGCTGAGGCACTGGAACTGAACGGAGTGTGTGGGGCAGTTGGAGAGGGGAGGAGCTTAGTGTCAAGACAGTTTAACTGTCAAGTGCCCAAGGACCTCATCATACAGACCCATGGTCACAGTCCCCAGCTGGGTGAGAGAGGAGCCTGGAGATCATTTCATGGCATGTTATGGCAATAAGCCATAGTAATATATGGATTGTTACCATGTGTACTGTCCTTGGTGTCAGGCATCCTTCTCTCATATTGTGTCCTGTAGACGTTGCGTAATGTGCTATGCAGTGCTATATCTCTAATCATTCTCAGGCTCTAGCAATATCTATCGCGCTGTATTTCTAAATGAATCAAATAATCCTGTTGCTGATTTCAGAGATTGTCCAGCTGATTGTATAAGTAACAGTCCATACACGTTCTCCTGTAATTATAATCCTCTTTCTTCCCCAATATGTAGACTTTACAAAACAAGAGAGCCGACAGCCTGATGTAACTAAACAGGTAAGAAGACAAGATTTTATGTAGACCCCCATTACATTAAACGTTTACTCCTAACACTTAAAACACACACACTTGACACCCACACACGTGACACACATATACGTGACACACACCCACCCACACACGTGACACACACCCACCCACACACACGTGACACACATACGTGACACACACACACACACACACCAAGACCAAGGTTTTTGGCCAAAAACCCAGGTGTTTGGTGGTGATCTGAAAGGGATATAAGGAAATACAGAATAGGTGTAAGCACAGCTCTGGATCAGCTCCTAGAGAAATAACATTTTATTAAAGAAACTGATGGCTGACTAATATTGGGTGAAAATCTTTTTGGAGATGATGCTATGAAGTGACGGGAAACAAAGAACTGTAATTTGAAGAGAATAAAAACGTTTAAACCTTGAATTTAAAGCAAAGCGTTCTGCTGCTATCAATAAGGAAATACATTTTTTTTGTTATTGCAGTCCCATGATACGAACACTTTTAGTGACAGTGAGGATAGCTGGGTGAGGCTTATCTAGCACATTATGCCTATGAAGCTGGCGTTGCTGTGGTATATGGGAGCTGCATTAATTTCGGCTTATCAAAACAGACCCTTTTTATTGAATTTGGTGGTAGTGTAGTGAAATGAGGTAACAGAAATAAAAACTTAGCCTTAATAGAATATCATCTTGCATGTAAATTCTGCAGTAAAGTATTTGATTGTTATATGTTTTTAGATTATGTCTCAGCCTGTAACACAGATCAAGCTGTTGAAGAGAAGCGATCTGTTTGAGGAAGACATAAACAACTCTAACGCTAGGATTATAGAGAGAAAGGTACGGACAAAATGTTTTCCTCAGCCTCCTATGGGGATTATTGCAAGAGGATGGGACAGATTGTGTGTGCTGGGTATATTCTGTCTTTATCAATAAAGATATTAAAAGTCTAAGTTTTAGTTCCATTTGATGTAGTTATCTTATCTTGAATTATATCAAAGAAATCATTTTTTTATGTCTCCAAAAGGAAACAAATATGCACACCATAGTGAAGTATATAAAATGAAAGGTAAAGAAATAACTGCTATGCCTAATATCATAAATAGACCACTCACATAGGTTCCCTTACAATTCCTTATCTACTCTTTGGAACCATGATATTTATATCAAAATTGTTCATTTAAGGGAGAGCTTATATGAAAAATAAAACTTTATAGTAAAGCTTTTTACGTTCACATTTAAGTCAAGTAAGAAAACCTTAGTTTCATGAGATGCGTCAGTACATAACGTAACATTGTTGGATTTATTATAATTCTGATTTGTTACCCAGGAAATATGGTATAAAAATACAACTTGTGTGTAGAGGGAGGAGAGGTGGAGGGTGCTTACATCCACTATATTACATCTTGCCCCTTTCTATTTTGAACAATTTTACATATAGGACACGAAACACTATCTGATACCATAACTATAACTGCAGATTACGTAAAATGTGACATTTTAGCACCAGGGGCAAAAAGGAAAAGTGCCTGAATTTTAAACCAATTTAACCCTAAATATTAACTTACGGGTGCCCCCTTAAGCTCTGCATCCTGGGCGGCTGCCCCTATCGCGCACCCCTTGTGACGGCCCTGCTACTATCTATTACAACTGTTCATTGGTTAATAGAGGGTTCTACACCTGTGAAGAGAATCCTTAGTTCAATTACACAGCAATTGTAAGTTGGGAGGGTTTAGACTTTGTAATACCCTTCCTTTTTAGCATGTGGTAAGAGTGAATCATACCCCTTTCAGATTGCCACTATAAACCCGGCTTTTTGGTAGTTATCTGAAAGTTACCGGGGTCCTAGTCCTGGGCGTAATAACCCGGGATTCAGACATGGCAAAAAAGGAAGGGTTTTTTTTCCATGTTTACTGTTGCAAGTCCCTCCCCAGGAGCCACATGCAGCCCCTTCACAATGCTGAGACCAAACATTTCCCAGATCTACCCTGCAGTGTTTTAAGGCACCTGGGTTATTCCCGGGGTGGCGGTCTGAAAGCGGTATTGGATATCACATGTTATTGTATTGTAGGGAACAGAAATGCAGAACAGACAACTTCAAAGTACAAGAAGTAAAAGTTCATTTACTTTCAAGCACATGTGCAAATCCCTAATGGGCGACACTGCTGCTATCCCTGCTACTCATGCATGCAGGACCCAAGCTCAAAATAAAATATAACAAACACTGCAGCAAGCCAAGCCTGGAAAAACAGCCCAGATAATTACATAAACCAGCAATATGCAGGTGCTGCTATCTATGGGGGAGGGTTGCTGCTATCAATGGAGAGTGAGTGCTATTGAAGAGATCAAATTCAGAGCATTTGATATAAATGCTGTGCACAGTGAAGATGCTTCCATTCTTATAGCTGTACAGTCACTTTATAATTTATAATGCCAAAATCTGTTCTGACCATACTTTTAAGCAGTATTACAAACTGCAACATTCCTGGTCCCTTTTATCATAACAATATATCGCTGTCTATTTTGCATGTGGTGTCAATACTTCCAAGCTGTTCCTTGTACTGATACAAACAGTACAAATGATCTTGCATCACGTTTATTGTAACCAACTCTCGTCACTACTCCACAATTGCAATGATTCGATGCTTCTGCCCATGTGCAAACCCTCATTTACTACAGTCACATAGGAATCTCATTATGTGCCTAATGCAGCGGTTGCATCTAACCCACGTATGACAGCTACATTGTATTACATATGATATCTACACAATTGCATTTCATGCTGTAACAAGACAAGGTCGTCACCTAAATCCAATAATTGTTTTATAATAACTTTGTCGTACTGGACCGGATTCTCAGTCACATTTTTCACATACGAGTGTACTTTTACGTTTAGATCTACTGCGCATGCGTAGTAACTCTTTTACGCTATCTTTAAAAACCGTGTGTACGCAATCTATGTAACGAAATGTTACGTAAATAGTTTGTGTTAATATACATGCGTAGTAACGCTAAACGTAAAAGTACGCTCGTAAAATGAAAAATGCCTGACTAAGAATCCAGTCCCCTATCTCTACATATTTAAGGTTTATATAGCATTCCTCATTAATAATTGTACATCCACTCACACACACTGTATGAATCCTTGCCTTCTCCACATTAGAATTATCAGTATGCCTGTTTCTTGCATTGCTGGTAAAATATTACCATCTATCCTGCCCAGAGACAGGAAGTGTGAGCCAAAGCCCATCCACGAGGAGCCCTGTGCAGAAAGTGATCTTACATATGATGTTGTGGCTAAATACCAAATTTAGATATAAACACAATGCACAAAGAGGTTTTCTTTAATTGCACATAATCTGACAATTTAAAATATGACCTGAAACTTATCTTTATTAATTATTAGACAGAATATACTCAGCAATTTTCTAAATTAGTGATATATTACCAAAAATGGTTTAATTGCTTAAATGCTTAATTTATTTTCAGCAAAACAATGAGTTTGAGAACTTTGTTGCGTCCCTGAAGATTTCAGGAGAAGAACAGATGAAGTGTAACAGAGAGGAGCCACAGGAAGCCACCAAGGAACACTTGTCACCACAGTCCTTTGCTATGGTTATTATGCATGGTGATTTCTGGCTATGTAAAGTAAAACCTCCCTGGATAGAACACCTTTGTGTTGGGTCTAATCAGCATAGAGTTTTGCTGCTTTTTCTTTCTCCATGTTTTTGTCTGTCAGTAATTGTCAATTTATACAATACTATAAGTGGTTTTGCTGATTATTAAAACGATGTTAGAATGGAGTCTTAAGGCTATGAACTCTTCCCTGTGCATTCTTCTCTAGTACACTGGGTTTAGGTTAAGGGTTCGGTAGCTGGACACAATGAAGTTAAATGTTTTTGCTGCTCCTCCCCTCCACTTCCATCTACAACTTTATGCTTTAAGTTTTGGTTCCCAAGGAGTTGAGCTGTGCCTCTAAAGGCTGCCGGTGGTGGCTTTCTATGTAAAAGTTTTAATATCTCTTTATAAACACCTACTCTTGTAAATTTAAATTGAACCAGTCTTGGATTGTACCTGAATTTACCTTTGCTGTACCATTAGATTTTTGTTGCCCATCCCTTTAATATTCCGGTGCTTGCTGTTTCTTCCGTTTCATCTTTGATGGCTGAGTTATTTCTTAGACATATACTTCTGGGGAAAAGCTCCTGCTTTCCAGATGACCGCTCACTATTCAATCCCTTGACACTCAGACTTTCCAACATCAATCTTTCTCCTGGTGAGATTTTTTTTTCCCCCTAGTGCTGTGTGTGAGAAAAATAGGAATGAGATCTCTATACCATAATATATTCTTTACGTTGTGGGCTTTTGGTTTGTTTGCATTTAATAGTTATTTTATGTATCTTCTTGATTATTATTGTATACATAAAGCCTTCTGCTCTTTGGATTACTATCCACAGAGTAAGTGTGATTCATCTTTTTGATCATTTTATTTGCAGTGACTCCTAGAGAGTGTTTTTGGATTCTTTGATTTAGGTGTAATGGTGATATCTTGAAAGGCGAGGACAATGTGAAAGTGGTTTATTTCCCTTTCTGGTTCTCGACTAGTCTGTCATTTTTATGCATCATCGTGCTACTTATATAGCATTGTATGTAGTTTATGGGTTTCTCTATCTCAGAAAGGAACTCAAATGTTGAAAGAGATCTTAAAGATTGACAGTTCTGGCCCAGACCAGCAGCAAGATGACAAGCAGGATCCTGTGACAACAGCAACACAGCGTAGACAAACAAAACAAATAGGTATATATTTTGGTTACTACATTGTGTGTATATATAGGGAACTGGATGTTCTTTTCTACATTTGAGAAATATAACTTGTGGAAATGTGCTTATTAAATGGATCTGACTTATGCTGCGTTCAGATTGCCACTGCCTAAAAAGCCAGCTTTTTAGGCAGTGGGCAAAATTTTGAAAATTTTAGCCTGGTGCGTTCAGACTGCGCTGAAAACACCGGCTTTTTTTTTT
>WWET01000932.1:0-10626 GCA_011038615.1 Limnodynastes dumerilii
CACACACACACACACTCCCACAACTACACATAAATGTTGTCATACACACACACACACAAGTACACAAAACTATTGTCACATACACACACACAACTATTGTCACACACACAAATACACATAACTTGTCACACACACACACACATATATATATAAAACTATTGTCCCACACACAACTGTGGCTACACACACACACAACTGTGGAGACACACATGCTTACCCAGTGCAGCCATTTCAGTGTGCAGCCAGATGGTCCCTGCATTTTCCTCACTGCAGGATGACTGAGGCTCCCTGGAGGCTGCCCCTGTGCTGCCCCTGTGCTGCCTTCTTTTTTTTTTTCCATGGGCTGAATGACAGCCCAGACGGTGCAGAGACGGCTCCTAGTGATCCCTGATCTGCAGATGCTCCTGGATAGCTGAGGTAAATCATACTGTTATAAAGCATCGCATATAGAAGGAGATCTCTGGTTTACAGCTGCTGTCCAGGAGCAGCACACCAGACCTTAAAGAGCCACATATGGCACGAAAACCGTGGGTTGGCCACCCCTGCCCTGGGGCACTCTTAAGTGTCATAAGGATCCTAAAAGCGGAGGGGTGAGTGGGTTGGGCAGCAGATCAGATGAGTTAGGTGTGTATACGGCCGCACCTAACTCATTCTGATCTGTGAACACTGTCCATTATGACCTTGGACTGGATCCATAACCCCACACGACGCCAGATGTGGAATTCAACTGACGCTAGATGTGGAATTCAACTGTCTGACTGGCAATGCGCGTGCCGGATGTTCCGCCACAGATCTCCGTCCGACAGGATTCTCCCCTCGCACTTATGGTAGTTAGGATTGCTCAGAATCACCCAAAACAGCTTAAAGTGACACAGGGCTGAGTGCTTGGCCATTCCCCCCAACAGGTCAGACATTGGCCCCGATTCAGAGATTGAAAATAAGAACTTAAAGTTACACCTGGGCTAAACCATGTTGATTTCAGGGGGAGTCAAGTTAATTTTATTCTATGCATGCAGGGACAATGCTTTGCTTTTACTTATTGCACACAGATACCTGATCAGCTTCACTTTTAAACTGCTAATTAGACTTGAGCTGGGAAACATCACCTTTTAACTAATACTGTTGCAACAAATGAAATTTGACTCCCCTGAAATCAACATGGTTTAGCCCAGGTGTAACTTTAAGTTCTTATTTTCAATCTCTGAATCAGGCCCATTATCTCAAACAGAAATTACAGAGACTTTGCTGGGTTTAAAAAGAAGACCGAGGCGGAAGGTGACAGGATTGAACCCCATAGCAAGGAGGCGGGGCTCGAGTCTGGGTGGGGGGACTGGGCTGAGCCATGTAGTAGTGGGGGGCAAGGCTGAGTGGGCCGGTCCGCATGAGAGAAGCTTCCCTCTATGAGTGCTGAGCACGAAGGCCCAGATTCACAACAGCGTACGTGTACCTATTTTACGTTATCTACGTATCGTTTCGTTACGTAGATTGCATATATGAAGTCTTTAAAGACCGCATATACGCAATCAATGTAACAAAGCGATACGTAGATTACGTAAAATAGTTACTACGCATGCGTAGTAGCTAATATCGGTATTTTAAGACCGTATGTGCAACACGTACGGTGCTGCGAATCCGGGCCTACAGCAGCACCCCCAATAGTTACGCGCCTGCCGTTTATTGAATAGGTTGGTTCTAAGTAGAATGATAACATTTGGTGAGCTGAACAGGTGCCACCATAGTAAGAGGGGTCAGAGGTTTGCTCATAATAAATGAAAACCGTAGACGCGCAACGGCGTTCCACAGGACAAACCAAGAGCATCTTTAAACCTTGCCACCCCGTCGCCCACAGGACCCAGTTGAAAGGACTGGCACCCAATTTAGACTATATCCTGGTGCGGACCCGTGAATGCATCGTCACGCCCAACTTCAAGCACCAACCTGAAGGTATGACCCCCATTACTACTGCTCCACTGTACCCCATCTGAAAAGTAAGAAGACATTAATATCTACAACTTCCTAAACAGAGAGGAAGGGAAAATCCCAGGAAAAAGGGACCTGGAACCCAGATTTTTCCTATTAAATAATCTCCTGATCACCGCCCCCCACCCCTAAATCGAACTATTGAATCCACTCTATACAGTACTACATCCATACCACCTCCACTCTATACAGTACAACATCCATACCACCTACACTCTATACAGTACTAGATCCATACCACCTGCACTCTATACAGTACTAGATCCATACCACCTTCACCCTTGACTCACTACTCCTTGATCTCTACCTGTTCCCTCACAAACAAGGTCTTGTTTTGCTTTGGGAGCTCCTGCACCATCTGCCTGTTACTCCAAACAGGTTCTACTGCAAATGCTCCAGCACTCAGCCATGTCCTTTGTCTCTTTCCAGGCCCCATCCACCGTCTCCAGGGGCAGATTGGATATAGCCCCATCTGCTTTTGATCCACCCACATATGACCTCTTGCTGATTATTTCCAAGGGCCACTTTAAGACATTGACATGACCTTAGGTTATATCAGCATAGCACAATCTCTCTCCCTGCAGCTCCTGGGCGTGAGGAGGCCCTGGATTCACATCAATCCTGTGAGAGTGCTGCCGCACCCCAGGGTACATTGCAGACACTTTGGGAACTGTTGGGTTATGGTGATAATCTCCCATCTTATTACTGCCATCTCTTTCTTTCCTTTGAAGTCTGCCAGAGGGAAAAATGGGTAAAAGCCACTTTGTCCATCCAGGTTGCCCTAACTAACCTGACCTTAGACCCTATTTGACACAAGATTTAGTTTACAATTTAGGATATCCTTATATTTATCCTAAGAAAGTTTACATTGCTCTTCTGTGTTAGCCTCAACAACCTCAGATGGGAGGCTATTCCACTTATGAACTCCAGAACTGAACACAGTATTCCAGGTGGGGCTGCACCAATGACCTATAAAGGGGCAATAATAATGGTTGCCGAATCTCCCATAATATCCGGGAGACTCCCGAAATTCAGGCAGTTCTACGCTCGTGTGCATTTGTACAATGGTTGTAAGCGCAAAATGGGCCATTTTTACTTACTGCGCATGCGCGGGGCAGATGCTACCCTCAGAAATTCTGAGCGTATGGGCCTTGAGCGTGCCACCTTCTCAATTACGGTCGAGGGGGCGTGTCTGGCATACGATTTTTGCAAATACGCACCGAGGGCAGGGTGATGCATTTAAATCGTACAGTATGGGCGTGCTAAGCTACGTAACTACGCAAGGAGCTTACGGCTGCCCGTGGTTACGATAAAAAAAAGTTAGGGTAGGGTTTCCTCAGCGTAAGATGGCAAGAGTAAGTACGAACAAGGGGAGTGCCGAAGGGAGTGCATCGTAGGTACGCTGGCGTAAAGACGCTACGCACATGAGCGTACAGGTGTCGTTTGGATGTCACGTCCCTTTGTTCTTAGTTACGCTGTTGATACGAGGCTGGTACGTACAATCAGAGTTACATGGCGTAACATCTGCTGAGCGCATGCGCATTAATACTAATGGGCAATTTTACGTCAGCGGCTAGCGTAAAATCGCTCGCGGACGTAATTTAGGATCTGGCCCTAAATCACCACCTCTGTGTATAGTCTCTTGTCATTCCTCTACTGTCCACATGGGGGCAATATTCTCAAGCTGTGCAAGTTGTTTTATTTATCATTAGATACTTATTTTATATTTGAATGAAACAGCATTTTATATTAGTATAAATCAATCAATAGAGATAAAAATAGTATATTTTTTTAGCAAACATGAACAGATCACTAAATTACACTCATTTACACTTTTTTAAAAATCATAAAACAGTGACGCCCACAAATGCTTAACAGAAGAATTAACTAAGCAACAATCGAAAATTATTTATTCACATAAACAAAAAAAGCTTTTATATATATAAATAGTATTTCATATAGTACACATAGAGACAACTGGTGTTGTCGTAACCATCACTTACTTTCAGATGGAAGGCACATATACCGTTATAACAAATATAACATTACAATATTTTATGGATTAAAATTGGATTACAATTTCTTTGGACATAAAATGTTACACAGAATGTACATTTCTTTGGACATGCCAGGTAAGCTTAGAGGCAATTCATGACAGCGTTCATGTAGATCAGGCATAGTCAACCTGTGGCTCTCCAGGTGTATGATTCCCAGCATGCTTTGCATAGACAAAGCTGTTACCTGACAAAGCATGCTGCAGTCTCTCTTCACCTGTGAATCCACAGGTTTGCCAGTCCTGATGTAGATGCTAGTTAATAAAGGTAATTACTTTACCTTGGATCTGGATGTTATGTCATCAGATCCCCAATGTACAGGAGTAAAGGAGTCCTCAATCACAGACAAACAATATCCTTGCACCACCAAAGATTTTCAATATATGGGGCCAGATTTACTAAGCTGCGGGTTTGGAAAAGTGGAGGTTTCCTAAAACAACCAATCAGATTCTAGCTCTCATTTTCTTTTTACATACTAGAAAATGTCAGCTAAAATCTGATTGGTTGCTATGGGCAACATCTCCACTTTTCTAAACCTGCAGCTTAGTAAATCTGGCCCCTGGTGCCTACCTTAAATTTTCAGACTCATGTGAACATGAAATGGTCGCAGTCTGAATGAGTAGACTTTGAGAGAATGCGTCTGTACTGTACATTGCAATAAGAAGTCCCGCCTACTTGCGATAGAAACCCAGCCCCTCTGTCAGATTGGTTCACACGGATGCGATATGGTCCCATGTTAATGCTATTATTGGCCATGCTTAGTGCTGTCCTCTGACGACCGAATGACGAAACAGAGAACACAATTCTGAAATCAACAAACCGGGGCAGAGATTGAGACCAGAATGTTGGGCCCTGCTTGCAAGAGCTTAGAATCTAAGGACCGGATCCAGGGCTACGAACGACACACTGCTTACACACGCAAAGTGCGTAAGTGGGGTGTTTGGGAGGGAAGGGCGTACGGAACTCAGACGGGACAGCGCCCACCAAAAGTACACAAGGTGGGCTGGAGGGAGGGGGAGAGATTGCTATTTTACAGTGTGGGCCTGGTTTAACAATTATGTGCAAATCAGCAGTCGTACGGACCGCTGATCCGCACGTCAGTATTAACGCTTCCTCATGGCAGTGTATTTTCCCTTAAGTCCGCATGACAGAAGTTAAGTGACGGGGAGTTCACTCCACTCTTCCGGGATAATAATACTAGACAGGATCCAGAAAATCTCCGCTTTCGCGATCTGAGCGTTCTAATCAGAACGCAAACCACTCCATCCAGACTTCCGGTTTTTGAAACTTTTTGAAACTGGGTTGTAGCAGGGACATAGTTTAAAAATTTTAGCTCCAGGGGCAAAAAGAAAAAATAGTGCCCCTGAATAGTAACCAATTTAACCAATTTAAATCTGGCGTCCATGTTTGTCTTTGCGTCCTGGACGACATAGATACAGCAGGGATCGGATGCCATCTGGCGCTGAATTCAGAGTTGATGATTTAATGGAATATTGAAAGCTTCAGTCAATAACTGAAACTGTTGTTCAGGCACCAAAATGGCTGCCGCCACCACATAAACAATTTCTTCATTAACACAATAAACAAGACACCACATAAACAATTACAGACAGTCAGATTCAAGACAACATTTCAAAAACAACAAATTCTTCATTAAAACATATATAAAAAGTTACTTCAGAATCTGTTAACACTTACTGAAACAGCATACTCTCCAACATGACCCATTCCATTAGGTACAAAATACTCTGCTCCTCAGATTCCAACTGTCAGTTACTAGGTGAACCACCTTTGTTGAAGAGGCAAATAGTATTTGAAATATCAGTTAATTCATTTAAATCAGGTAAGTGACAGTTGGAAGCTCAGGAGCGGATTATTTTATACCTAATGGAATGGGTCATGTTGGAGGGCCTGAAACAGTTTAAGGTTACAGGTCATAATAAAGGTAATTTATAAAACTACAAAACATGTGGGATGTTCATAGCTGTGCATAGAATGTTATCTGCCTGAATACTCCTATTTATCTATAGTGCAGAAATATAATGGCATAGAACAGTTTTTTGACCCGTCACCAGTAATTTTGCTTTCTTTGTGGTATGTGTCTGAATGGAAACTCTGTGAGGTAAAAAAGTCATTTTTTTTTCTGTATTCTGCTTTTTTTTTTAGGTGCGGTACATTATTGTTTAACTATTTTATATTAGTATCTAAATCATAGTTTCTGACTTCTTATCCCTTCCTGGGAGAAACATGATATGGCTGCATGGGGGTGTGGCATGTTTTATGCAAATCCCACCTGAAACTCCGCCCCCCAAATCCGATCAAAGCTGTCATGTGTAGGGTTACTAAGGGTGGGGGCGGGACTTGATGTCATCAAGCCACGCCCATCCTTAGTAACACTCTGGGCTTGTGGCAGTGATTTGCATGAAATCATTTGCCTCAAGCCTAAATCTGGGAGATATGCCGGAGCTTACAGGAGTCTCCCGTAAGCTCCGAGAGGGTCGGCAACTAGGACTTAAATTCTTATACTATCCATAGGACTTGAAAACTGAGCAGCACTGGTATGGCCATGGGGTGTGAGGTTGTAAAGAATCTCTAGGTGATATTTTTAGGCCTAGTTTTCCATTCTCGTAAATGACCTTTATAGTCCTGTCTTCCCGCTGGTTACCAATACGAGGCTACGGAGAAGAGAATCTGTAGCGCTATGGAGAAGCATGGAAGCTGAGCGATACTGTAGGACACAGAGCGTGTTGGGGCCTTCCAGGCAAGCACATAGGCCGCGGTATGTATCACACGGGCAAGGAAGAAAATGATGAAATGAATCCTGGCCATGGTCGGATTGGGATCCAGCAGGGAGTAGATGGCACCAAGGAACAGGAAGGGATAGATGTTCTCCATGTCGTTCCGATGAGCTCTAGAATGCACAAAGATCAATAAATATAAATAAATATATTATCATTTAATCTGTAGAAGTAATGTGTTATAAATATATATATATATATAATGGTTGCCTGAACCACATTGCTGTTCTTATGTCAGGGTGGACAGGATGATCCATTGAGCAATTGGTGAAGTCCAGCATTCAAACACAAAGAGCATTATATAAAGATCAAGGACCTGATTCAGACTTAAGAAAGGAAAGTCACTCCTGGGCAAAACCATGTTGATTTCAGGGGGAGTCCTGATCATTGTATTCTTTGCATGCAGAGATATATCTTTGAATTGCTTACTGCACACAGATACTGAAAAGCTTTACTAATACTGTTTGCAAAAGATGAGATATGACTCCCCTGCAATCAACATGGTTTAGCCCAGGAGTAATTTTCCTTTCTTAATTTAAAGCTCCTTCTTAAGTCTGAATCAGGCCCCAAGTCCCTGTAGCTATCTAAACACATAGTATCCTATTATGCCATTGGTCACCCTGCCCACAGCACAATCCAGCTATTTATGATCTCCTCTCCAGCACTAACTAGCTCTAATTAGACCCATGTCTTCCAACTGTGAGTTCTGAGTTAAAGTGTGGAGGATTAACCTTGTCTGTAGCTGTTCATGTATCTCTACCAGGTTGTTGTTGCCTTTTTTGGTAACAGTGCCCAATAAGCTTTTTCTCTTATAGTTCTGGGGACAGGCACCCCCTAGGCTGCAGCCTATTCTGCCCACCCATTTAAAGAATCAGAACAATGATCGTCCAAAAGTTCTCAAGAAGTTCTACATCATCTGAGACTTTCACCCTGTCTCGTCTTCAGCTTTCTCGTGTAGCCTTGAGCTGAACATCTGAGCCGGGACACATCCCAGGCAGAGTGAAATCCTGTCTCTGAAGCAGACCCGTCTTCCTGTCTGGTAATTAAGTGCAGATTTCCTACAAGCTGGGTCCCTCTTCCACTTTCTCTGATGAAAACTCAAACCGACAAGTGAGACAATATATAAACAGAATTGTACAAACATTAGCAGGGGAGTTCCCTCTTCACTGGAACACAAGCACATGCTGTGTATATACAAGTGTCCACTGTGTATATATGTATAGAATAAGCTGAGCTTTGAGTTATATTTGCATTTCCAACAACACAGCATTCCTAGTGTATAAAGAGGCTGTCAGGATTGGTTAAACTCAAAGCAGCTGAGTCCATCCATATCATTCCTTACACTTGAAATAGCCAATGGGGAACAACAGATTATTATACGGGTATGGTTTACAACCAATTATAGTATGATCAAGAGCAGTGGGTACGCCATGATATGTTCTATGGGCCTGATCCAGACTTAAGAAGGAGCTTGAATTTAAGGACCTGATTCACACTTAAGAATCTTCTTAAAATAAGAACTTAAAGATACGCCTGGGAAAAACCATGTTGTTTTTGAGGGGAGTCAAGTTAATTGTATTCTTTGCATGCAGGAATACATCTTTGAATTGCTTACTGCACACAGATACTGACCAGCGTTATTATTACACTGTTATTTAGACTTGGGCTGGGAAACATCACCTCTCAACACTAGTACTGTTTGCAACAGATAAAATATGACTCCCCTGCAATCAACATGGTTTAGCCCAGGAGTGACTTTAAGTTCTTTTTTTAAGAAGATTCTTAAGTGTGAATCAGGTCCTAAGAGAGGAAAGTTACTCCTGGGCTAAACCATGGTGATTGCAGGGGAGTCATATTGCAAACAGTATTAGAGTTGAGAGGTGATGTTTCCTATCCCAAGTCTAAATAACAGTGTGATAGTAAAGCTGGACAATGTAAGCAACTCAAAGATATATCCCTGCATGCATAGCCCCTGTGTACCAGGGAGTAGCGAGGGTGGAGCTTGTACTCCAGGCGCTGGAATGACGGCTGACTGGATTTCGGAAATAGAACTTTCGTTCCGCAGAGTTCAACCCTTTTATTACTTTTGTTATTCTATTAATATTGCAATTATCCTTTGAAGCTGAAATCCCACTACTTATAAATATTATATTAGCCTCCTGTTATTAAAGAAAGCTTTTCTGTGATTTAGTAGGTCTGGTGCAACAAAAACGGTTTTAGAAGATTTAAGAGATTGCAAGCTGTCTCATACCCTTCACTCATATATTTATTATTATTATTATTATTAGTGACACAACTTTACCTAGCAACAGAATAAACCAATCACTGTGAATAAGATCGCCAGTGTCCAACTACTGAATCCATAGGGTTAGGTTTACTAAACTGCGGAGAAAAGGAAAAGTGGAGGTGTTGCCCTTAGCAACCAACGAGATTGTAACTCTCACTTTCCCATTACATACTAGAGAATGTCAGTTAGAATCTGATTGGTTGCTATAAGCAACATTCTAGCACAAAAAAATAATTTTTTACATGCTTGTAACAGGGTCGCCGACATTTGAACTCTTCCCTCCATTTGAGATCCTGAAGGGAAGAGCTGAAGGCCAGCACGGGGCGGGGCTTAATGATGCAATTTATGCAAATTGTGTCTTTAAGCCCTGCCCTCTGCCAGTACTACCTTAGATCATAGTGTTCCAGGGGTGGGTTGAGCTTGATGACAAAAATTGCATCATCAAGCCACGCCCATCTTTAGTAACACTAAGGATTACTGTTATGAGAGGCCCCTTTGCCTTTCAAGCAGGAGATTTGTTGGCTCTCCCGGGATACCGGGAGAGCTGCCCAAATTTCCGGAGTCTCCTAGGTATTCCGGGAGAGACAGCAACCCTGGCTTGTAATTTATGTTTGTTTTGACTAGTGGTAGAACTAGTGGCTCCTAGTTCCATTATAGAGACACTGTGATCAGTCTCCCAGGAGGTCAATGTACTTACGATTAGGGGGGCAAAAAGGATGACCTTGGACTATGGCCTTCACCAGGTGCCCTCAGTGCACATTCTATGGTAGGCTATTAAAGCACAGTCAGAGTAGCCTATGTAGTTTAACAGACCTGAGAGACTGCAAAATAACCACATAGGGCCAGATTTATAAAATTGCGGGTTTGGAAAAGTGGAGATGTTGCCTGTAGCAACCAATCAAATTCTAGCTCTCACTTTCTTTTTATATAATAGAGAATGTCAGCTAGAAGCTGATTGGTTGCTATGGGCAACATCTCCACTTTTCCAAACCCGCAGCTTAGTATTTCTGGCCCTTGGTCTGTTCCAACGCTGGCCGTCTGTCCACTGTGTGGTGTTCTGTGAGTGTGCCATCGTACAGATCAGTGCTCGAAGTGGGCCGGTATACGGCGGTATGGCATACCGCCACTTCTGTGAGCTGGCTCTGAGTAAGAATACAGCTGCTCATAGAGTTTTAAGATTCTATGAGACGCTGTATATTTACTCAGAGCGGGCTCATAGAAGTGATGGTATATACCGCCGTATATCATACCTGCATAATCTCTCTTCATTACATCATTGTGAATCACAAAGACTCAGACAATCTAATCAGACCCTGCAGGGGAGAGAGACTGAACTTCCTGCTTTCATCCTGTACGCTGATTGGTCGGACTCACCTCACTTATAATCTCTCTTCATTACATCATTGTGAATCACAAAGACTCAGACAATCTAATCAGACCCTGCAGGGGAGAGAGACTGAACTTCCTGCTTTCATCCTGTACGCTGATTGGTCGGACTCACCTCACT
>WWET01000932.1:12828-26779 GCA_011038615.1 Limnodynastes dumerilii
ACAAATAGAAGGAGGGTACAAGAAGGCTGGCCGGACACAAGTAAAGAGGGGGGCAATAAGGCTGGCTGGACACACAAATACGGTTGGTTGGACTCCTCTGCCCCTATAAACGGCCCTGTGGGGGAGCTATCATAGTTTTTCCCTAGCGGTAACCAGATCATTTAATTAAATATGAAGCGTTCAGTGTAGAAATCATGACCCACACAACATGTACACTATGTGATTACTCAGTGTTGACCCGTTTACTTTGCCAAACTCAAGACACATCTGGTGCTGAAATTTCCATACCCCCACTTCTAATTTTCCACTTCGAGCACTGGTGCAGATGCATGATGTAGTGACACAAATACCCATTATTACACATTATTAAGAGGATTTTGTCAGCCTGAAAATCCTCTTGATAAAGCGAAACGCGCGTCAGGGTACGCGGATTCCTCGATAGACCCTGCATGTTTCTTTTTCAGCATCTCTAACGTGTATGTAGCCGGGACGTCTTTGTTTCACAGTGCGGGGAGGGAGAGGACGGCTCCGGAAGGATGAAGCGCACCCGTGAGGTCGCTAATATATCTCAGGGTAAACTGAGTGCTGTAATTATTGAAGTTGACTTCCTGGAGCTAATCTTCTTTAATATGCCTTCTTTCATTGCCATAATGGATGATACTTGCTGGTATAGAAGATTGTATATGAGAGCTGCTTTGACTCATTGTGACATTTTTGTCTCATTTATACTATTTATATCTATTTTCAATATTTTGCCTGTTTTTTAAACAATTATTTAATAAAAATCAATTTTTTCTATGCTCTTTTGGCTGTCCTTATCTATATGGACCGCTTGTATTTGCTTATAGAGTGCACCCAAACTCCTTTCTTTTGCTCTATTCTTTTGTTTGATACATTATTAAATACTAAATATGCATAATTTATACATTCAATAAAAGACTTCATATGAAATAAATTGCTTAATCAACTTCCACCCTGACATTTATATACTGCAGAAATGTATCCGCTTGAAAGAATGTTGAAGTCTCATTGATATAAGTATTCATCTATATAACCTGAAGACTAAAAGGGAGGAGTCGGCGTAATTCTAAACTCTGTAGTACAGATGAACTTTGTGTCTGTAATCCAAAACCAATTTTTTTATTTTATTTGCTGACAGCTAGTAACAGGGCGTCCGGTAACCTTTCCCGCTCCAGATAGTGTTTATGACTGTGATGTAGCTGTTACATTCCACAAGCTGAATTCTTTTCAGCTGGCCAGCAAGACATTCTTCCTCCAAGAGACCACAGCACCGCTTTAAAGGGACTAAGTTCCAAGCGTGTGAACTCTTCTGATTCAATAAAAATACCTGCCCAGCAGGGGCTGGAACGACAGTGTTATAGTAAAAAGGAAGCATGTGTTTATGTGAAAGGACCATACTACCAAAATAAACAACGCATGACACAAAGCCTATAACAGGGTTGAAGACGGGGGCGGATTGACCATAGGACTTACAGGGAATTTTCTCTGTAGGTCGGTCGCCTCTGGAGGCCACTCAACAGCTCTTATTTTATTTAAAGAAGACTAGGATGTTGCTAAAATGATGTCTGTATAGAACAGAGATCATTAGGATACTGTATGTATTGGGTGGTGGTCACTAGGATGCTGTATGTATTGCGTGGTGGTCATTAGGATGCTGTATGTTTCAGGCGGTGGTCACTAGGATGCTGTATGTTTCAGGCGGTGGTCACTAGGATGCTTTATGTATTGGGTGGTTACTAGGATGCTGTATGTATCAGGCGGTGGTCACTAGGATGCTTTATGTATTGGGTGGTGGTTACTAGGATGCTGTATGTATTGGGTGGTGGTCACTAGGATGCTGTATGTATTGGGTGGGGGTCATTAGGATGCTGTATGTTTCAGGCGGTGGTCACTAGGATGCTGTATGTATTGGGTGGTTACTAGGATGCTGTATGTATTGGGTGGTTACTAGGATGCTGTATGTATTGGGTGGTGGTTACTAGGATGCTGTATTTATTGGGTGGTGGTTACTGGGATGCTCTGTATTTTGGGTGGTGGTCACTATGCTTCTGTATGTATATGATGGTGCATACTAGGATACTGTATATATTTGGTAACTAGGATGCTGTATATTTCGGGTGGTAGTCACTTGGGTATGTATTGGGTGATGGTCACTAGAAGGCTGTATGTTTCAGGCGGTGGTCACTAGGATGCTCTGTATTTTGGGTGGTGGTCACTAGGCTACTGTATATATTAGGTGAAAGTCACTATGTTACTAGGATGCTGTATGTATTGGGTGGTGGTAACTGGGATGCTGTATGTATTGGGTGGTGGTTACTAGGATGCTGTATGTATGGGGTGGTGGTTACCAGGATGCTGTATGTATTGGGCGGTGGTTACTAGGATGCTGTATGTATGGGGTGGTGGTTACCAGGATGCTCTATGTATTGGGTGGTGGTTAGTAGGATGCTGTATGTATTGGGTGGTGGTTACCAGGATGCTGTATGTATTGGGTGATGGTAACTAGGATGCTGTATGTATTAGGTGGTGGGTGGTGGTCTCTTGGGTAGCAGTGACTACCTGCATTGCATAGAGGTCACTATAAATCTCTATTGGATTGTGAAATATTAAGCAGTAGATGTTGTCGTTGCTTAACACTTTACTCTTTTACATAACACACTTAATTGGCAATACATAACTCTGCCCCCATGGCAGGTTTTTTGCACTGCTTTTATTATATATTTATTTTTTCTGTACTATTTCAGTTTTCATATTTTTTTTGACTCCGCTAATAGTGATTTTGCCCGGATGTGGCCTCTTGCAGATTTTTTTCCAGGGCCGCTTTGAGTTCCCAATTCGCCACTTGGCAGAGGACATAACTTCATGCACTGATTTGCATAAATTGCGTCATAATGCCCCCTCCCTATGGTGCTATCTCTTTCTCCCTTCAGAAATCTCCTTGAAGTTATAAAGAGAAATTCAGCAACTATGAAATGTAAAACTTATTATTTGGGTGTTTTTTGTTGGTTCAAAGTTTCCGCTAAGTTGCAAATAGATAACGTGATGTCTGATCACACTGGATGTTTTATCTGATTAACATAATGTCAAGATATCATCCAAGTAAAACAAACAGCTCTGCATTTCCTCAAAGTCATTGTTTCTTCCAAAATATTAGATAGATGTAGCTTTTATGGTTTATTACTGTGTTTACTACGGAAAGAACTAAAGTTATACAGGGATTACTGTCGTCCTAATGGCTGCATCCTCGAGAACAGAATCTGGCAATATTCCCATAGGGCAAAATCAACTTCACGGGATAGAATAGGAAATTCCTTTCACCGCAAGCGATGCATTTGGGAATTACAAATCCATGTAAAAAAAACAACAAAAACATAACATTGTACAAAGTGAACTATAGTATTAACCATTGCTGTCTTCTGGTAGTTATAGTAAATGAAGATATTTTGTTATATTATAAGTAAAAGGATAAGTAAATGCATGATCTAAAACTGGATATAAAGACAAAAGGCCCGATCCAGACCTACACCCCCCCCTGTGGTTTTACGCTTTTCGTAAGCATAAAAGCACTCTTTAGGACTTACTGCTCATGTGGATCAGGCCCAAACAGAGGAGGAAGAGAAAATGCACAAACAGGCAAAGTCTGCCATTGGTCAAGCTAAACACTGAGGGGCCAATCAAGAAGCGTATGCAAATCGGCAGGCATTTAGCCGGGACATATAAACCATTATTGGTAGATACATGCCTATGTTACATAACAGCAGGGTAGTGAACTGCAATATATGCTGGAAATGGGGGTTATGATTTTTGCGAGTGCTTCAGGCGAATAAAAAAAATAAATGTATTTATTTATTTTTTTTATCATTTTTTATTGATAACGATAAAAATTGTTTTATATGGGATGAGGTCTCCGTGCCGAAACAGATTTTTCCGAAATAGAGACAGCCGAAAGCTAATAAAAAAAAAAAAAATGATGAATGGGTATGTATGCAGATTGGCGTACTTACCCATTCATTCAGAAACGCTGCTGCGGACCCATTGCACCGACTGAACAGGTATTTATAAATATGGGGGAATTTAAGGGCTAGGCTGCGGTGAGGGAAGTCTTAGGTATGGCTGCAGGGAGGGGACAATTAGGGTCAGGCTGTAGAAGGAGAAGTCTTAGCGTTATGCTGTAGGGAGGGGACACTTAGGGTCAGGCTAGGGTTAGGGTTAGCCTGTGAGGAGGGGAATCTTAATGTTAGGCAGGGGTACCTAGGGTTAGGCTATACGGAAGAGAGTACTAGGGTCAGGCTGCGAGGAGGAGAAGGTTAGGGTAATGGAAGGGGAGGGTTAGGGTAAGGACTAGAATAAGGTTTAGGCTAGGATAAATACCATTTGGTGTGGGGACTCCGGTGGATCGATTGCTTCTCCTCCTCGAGCCAGAAGCAATCGATGTGGGAGCCACTTCAAAATTGCAAATCATTGTACCGCCGACCAACACCAGTTTTATATCTACACAGTGCTAAAGCAGCAATTCCATAACTTATCTATTGCATTTCAAATATGAAATGATACAAAACAGGTTGTGGAGCGTCAGCCCCTGGTGACTAGAGGTTGGTGCAAATGTTTTGACATAAACCATGCTTATTTCCGTCTGGATGCAATTAGATGAGCAGACCCTTACTGTACACTGACCACGTGCCTTCACACCTTCCCTTCCGCAATAGGCCCTGCGGAACGCAAGCGAGTTCAGCTCCAGTTGTGTTCGGCTCTGTACCATAAAGCACTACATAAAATGTTACCACTGCTGCAAACAGAAAATGGTCGGTAATCTAAATTGGACTAAAGAGAGGGGGCACTCATGTACTGTACTCTGTAATAAAAAACATGCCCAGGGGTGACTGCAACTCAGCTGCTTGGTCTGAAGGTGTTGCTAGTGTCACTCCTCTGCATTAGCCACATTCCGATTGGGTACCACAGGGGCTTGTACATGCTCAGAAAGGAGAAGCGAACACTTAGACAATAGGGGAGAAATAGTTCCGGTCCATAAAGTCAAATAAATGACTTATTCAGTTGACAGGACCATGGAACCGGATTCAGAGATGATTCTGCAAGGGGACTAAGGCAAGTCGCTTGAGTAAATCCCCTTGTTTGCAACATTTGGCATCAGAGGCGGGGTTGGCCAATGCTAATAAGGCAAGCGGGGCGGCATAAGGATGATCTGCACAGATCTGTGACCGCACAGACGTGGATGCGTAAGGTAAACCTAATGTAGTGGTTATGGACACGTTAGAGGGCAGTGACAGGGAAGTCTATTCCCCTCTTCAGAACAAACTTGAAGCCATGATCAGAGATGAAGGCCAACAACAAACAGAGCACGGTTCATGTGTCTCATCTAGATGAACAGTGTCTGATATTTCTACATTTTCCACTTATTGGTTCATAGGTCTCTTACTGAGGTCCGCTCCTGTTATTTTACAGCACTAAACAGTATGGCTGTTATCTGTCAAGTGGTGCAATAAGACTGCAGGATATGAATAATTTGGAAAATAAGATTCCAAGACAACTTCAAACAATGGAGGGGGAGAACACAGGAAATTCTGATAATAGCACACAGCTGCTGGTCACACTGACATGAAAAATGCTATTTCATCTCTTGTTAATAGCTTTTCTATAAAGAAGTCAGCGGATCTCCTATTCACAGTCTTCACAATAAATACTTAGGGCTGGATCCAGACCTTGTTAAGTGCATTAACTTAGTTACACCTGGGCTAAACCATGTTGAATTCAGGGGGAGTCAAGGTGATTGTATTCTGTGCATGCAGGGATATATCTTTAAATGGCTTACTGCACACAGATACTGACCAGCGTTGCTATCACACTGTTATTTAGACTTGGAATAGGAAACATCACTTCTCAACTCTAATACTGTTTGCAGCAGATGAAATATGACTCCCCTGAAATCAACATGGTTTAGCCCAGGTGTAACTTCATGCACTTAACAAGGTCTGGATCCAGCCCTTTATGTGTTTATTTATGGACAATCGAACAATCAATAATACAGGCATTTTTATTGGGTAATAGTTATCCTGGCAGTGCTAGACACACCCATGGGTGGAGCTATTCACAAGACACACCCCTTTTGTGGTATAGAACACACCCCTTTGGTGCAGCATCTTGATAGTCCTATATTCAGAATCTCCTTTATATTCAGTTGTAAAAGTTAGCAACTAGGATCTAGGGCCCGGTGGTAACTTAGACGCTTAGATTCCTCTAGGCCATATCCATGGCCGGACTGAGGGCCATGGGGGCCTTGTGCTGAAAATGATCAAGGGCCCATCCTATATAGTATGCTTTGGAGGAGCATGTCAGTCCCTCACCTTCCTCCTTATGCACTGCAGTGGGAGGCCTGGAGATTTGCAGTGTGAGGGCCTATTTTCAGATGGAGGCCTAGGGCTGTAGTCCCATTAGCCCCATTGTTAATCTGGCCCTGGCCATATCAATATCAAAAGAAGAGGCTTGAATATATATATTATCAGGACATTAGTAAGTCTGAGATGCTCCAACCTAGTACCATTATTAGGATAGAAATACCCCTTTAATAAATGATTTTCTGACTATCAGTAAGACCAAACCTGTATCCTGCTGAGTCTTTACAAAAACACAAATGATGCTGTCATGTGATCTATTATGCTGTTGCCCATAGCAACCAGATCATGGACCAGATCCAGGTGTTTTCAGTTCATTAGGATAAAGCGCTGCATTCCCACGATGGATCCTCTGGCTCCAAAATTTTGTCCTGGAATCATTTCCAATGGCGGGGTGGGAGGGAAAGTAGAAAACGGTTTTGCTCAGGGTTGCCAACCTACTCTTTCTTCCCTCTCAGAGAGATCTCGGAGGGAAGAAGTAGATGCCAATATGGGGAGTTGAGGATGGGATTTAGGCAAATGGCGTCTCGAAGACCAGCCCCCTGCCCATCAATAAAAATATTCATAGTATTACTAGGGATGGGGGCGGGGCTTCAAAACGCAAATTACATTATTAAAATACCCTCCAACATGACCCATTCCATTAGGTACAAAATACTCTGCTCCTCAGTTTCCAACTGTCAGTTACTATGGTAACCATCTTTGTTGAAGAAACAAATAGTTTTTTAAATATCAGTTAATTTATTTAAACCAGGTGAGCGTGACAGCTGGAAGCTCAGGAGCGGATTAAATTGTACTTAATGGAACGGGTCATGTTGGAGGGTCTGTATTAAAATTCCACCCAATCCCTAATAACACTAGGAATAGTAGTGTTGGTAAGCAGAGAATCGGTGCTTGAGGCCGTGGTTTGCATTAAGCATGACTTCAAGGCCATTGCTGGAGATCTGCCAGCTCTCAGGGGATTTAGGGAGAAATGCCCGAATTTCGGCTATTACAGGAAAGTAAGACCCTGATTTTGCTACAAGAGCCCTCCATACTATCCAGACTTACACATTGTAATCAATTTAACTCCACCCCTAAAGGTCCATATTTGGTCAAAACTCCACCCATTTCTCTCAAATCCCGCCCCTGCCTCCAATTGAAACAGTCTCCCCACAATATGGACCGTTGGGAGGTGTGGTTTTAGGGCGGAGTGAGCTATCAGGTCTCCATATGAGCGCTTGGAATCCTGGATTCTGGATTCATCTAGCTATGACTTATCTTGAACATTCCAGAATCTGATTGGTTGGCAGGGGTAACATATTCAGCCCAAACGACCTATAAGACCGATGATCATTCACTGTAAAAATAAAGATTCCGTCTTTCACCCCCCTGAACTAATCTAGTTCATGAAAATGGACTTTGTTCCATTTAATCCCCTGCTTACCATGTAACACAAAACAAATAAAGATGTTTGTTTTTATTACATGATCAGTCTGTTGCATTTAGGAAATCCGCAAATACCACACTGAAAGAATGTTATGCCTGCCTTACGCTGTTTATTATATGAAACCAATTCCATAAGGCCAGGGACGGTGTAATGTCTGGGTGAGCTGGGATTGTGCTATAGATTTTTTTTTACAGTCACTAAAGTCCTGTGTAAGACGCTACTTAAAATGCTTCAGTCTGGACAAATCCTTCGTGCTCTGGACTCAGACGTGATGGACTTCTGAACCTTTCTTTAGACCCTGTGCTCGACTTTTCCGTGTTTCAACTTTATTTTCAATGCAGTTTGTGACCTCGGACCATATTCACACCTAACTCACCCGCCCCCCCATTTTTGAGTGCCATGGGGCAACCTTATCTAACCGTGCATAAAAAGGAAACTACGCACAGACATTGCCTCTCCCCTGTGGAAACAGAAATAAAAACATCGCCATTAAACTTAAAATAAATATTAATCTTTGCATGGGAAGGTGGACAAAGGACCGAGGAAGAGTGCGGGAAAATGTGAACGCACTTTTACGCAACTATGCACGTGCATGGAAGTGCGTGTTCGTATCTTCGCTGGCTTTTCTAACATTCGATATTACCCTTTAATAAACACACTGACATATATATTTTCATATAGGACTTGTCCATGTTTAATGTCTATACGCATTCCTATTTAGTAAAACTGTGCTTTATATTCGCAGATGGTTCATTCAGCAAATCACCGCCGATCAACGAATGATTGCCTTAATTATATGGGGTCGGATACAGAACTATGTCCGTCTTCCATTTTTATTCTGTTTGTGGGCATGTCTGGGAGCAGTTGCTGAGAGGGAGAGCTGTTCCACAGCAGCCATTTTGGAGACTTTAAGGGGTGTCTCCTGAGGTAAGTTGGCTCTCAATTTATAAACATATATATGGGACCCAACATTGGGACTCTCAATTTTAGAGTTAGGACCACCATATACAGAAAGGCCTTGACGGTGGCTGGTGGCTTATCCCATATTTGATCAAATATGTGTAAGGAACATTTCTGTGTTTTATATTACAGATAGAACGGTATAGTTTGCTACTGGTTTATGGCAGTGTTGCTGGGGCTTTTCTTTCCTTTTGTTTCTGTGGCTAGCAGATTAACCCCTGCCTTTCACGCACCTGTTTAACATATACCTAGAAATTGTAAATTATAAAACTTCTAAAAGGCCGCATACGTATCGAAACGATACACAGCTTACGTACAATAGCTACTACGCATGCGCAGTAGCTACTGTTTATTGAACTACGTCCGTCTATGGAAGACGGACGTAGTTCTGGATCCGGCCCATGGTGTTTAGACTTGTAGCGTAGAAAATGATCTTGTATTTTATGCTGTTTTCCACTATAAGATCGGATAAAGCGATCGCAAGTTATAGGCATTAATAAGTTATGATGGGAAATGTGTTTGTTTGTGATTAAGCTGATATAAACACACTTTTTGTGGGTTGGACCGCAACTTCGACTCTTTGCTTTGCGTATAATTGCGTACTGTCGCATTTGGTACTTTTGGGGTACACTGGCTCAACACCCCGCTTCCCCCTGTCAATCTAAATCCCTCCCCCCCTCCCACTGCTAACTAAACACTCCCTGACGCGGAATTACTCCGCCTCTCTCTAACAAAACTACGAACTTTAAAGACCACACAGAGGAAATCTACGTAACTAACTGAACTAACTGGAACGTAGATTGCTAAAATGATCTACTGCACATGTGTAGTAAAGTAAGCAGAAGCTTCTTAGGTGTGAATACGACCCCTCATCTTCATCTTCATAGATTTTAAGTTATCAATCAAGGATAATTAATAGCATTGACACCTTTTCATGAATGTCATGTGATGAATGTTCTAGGAATCTCTTAATGCTCTAATTTCTTCACCCTCCTTGTTATTACTGAAACTTTTTTCATTATGTCCATACATTTCTGATGCTCTGTAATAGGGCCTGATCCAGACCTACGTCCGCTTCCGTTTTTAAGGCGGGCCTAAGCGTAAAAACGGCCTTTTGCTCTTACTGCTGAGAAACTGAGCGTATGGGCCTTGATCGTAACAGCTTCGTATTTACGCTGGGGGGGGGGGCGTGTCTGCCATATACGATCTCTGTAATTATGAACCGAGGGCGGGGTGAGGCATTTAAATCGTACAGTAGGGGCGTGCTAAGCATCGTAACTACGCAATGAGCTTACGGATGCACGCGGTTACGCTCAGAAAAGTTAGGGTAGATTTTGCGGAGCGTAAGAAGGCGAAAGTAAATGCGACCAAGGGGAGTGCCGAGTGCGTCTGAGGCACGCCGGCGTAAATACGCTACGCACATAAGCGCTTCATGAGCGTAGGTCTGGAACAGGCCCACAGTCTCTGACCTGTGCCACATCGCCTCACTCCCCTATCACAACCACCTCCAAGGACAACATTTACAACCAATCAGATCCTAGCTCTCACTTTCATATTACCTACTAGAGAATGTCAGCTAGAATCTGTTGGTTGGCAACATCTCCGCTTTTCCGCAGTTTAGTAAATCTAGCCCCAAGACTCCTCTTGTGCTGCACCTAACTTATAGAGCTCCCTATCTTCATGAGACCTTATGAGCTCTATCCAAAGCCACCTGCCTCATGTTTATAGCCAATACCTGGCTACCTACCTCACGATATGCAGGGCATAGAGCCAGAGCCCTTTATCCCAAGGGGCAAGAATCTACCAGGTGTTCCTCACACCACAAGTTGTGCTCTGCTAGATTGGTGTGACAATTGGAAGAAGGGCCGCATTCAGAATTTGTGGGGCCCGGGACACACCAGTGTAGCCCCGCCCCCTATGTGACATCCTTGGTGACGTCATGTGGTGGGGGGCCCTGCAGACCTGCGTTACCATCTGGCCGGTGCACAGGGAAATTCTTCCATGCGCATTTGCCCTGTAATGATGGCGGGCCCCCATCAGCTGCGGGCCTGGGACAGTAATCCCGGCTATCCTCTCCTGAAGGCGGCCCTGATTGGGAGCCTTCCTATGCAGTGATGCAGGGGGTCAGCCAGTGTTATTGTAGACAGAACGTAAGGACCATGCTATGTTACGCTCCTTATGTGCAGGGGAAGAACAGTCCACTCTCACGTATGGGACTTCCATACCCTGGGCCTTACCCACGTAATGGGGCTAGCGTGTAATAAAGAGTGCTAAGCAAGTCTTTATCGCACGATTAGCATACCTCCCCCCGCCCACCATAAATCTGCATTGATTATGCTAATTATGCAAATTGCCTCATTGTAGCTCCGCCCCTTGCTTACCATTGCTGCGTATCACAGGACTGTGCAGTGGGGACGACGATTGATGATAGCATTATCAGCATCACTCACACCACAGGCTCCTACAACCATTCATTTGGCCCTGATAATATTTAGAATGGGGTAAAGCTTTTGTCTGTCAACTCCTCTTATTGGCCAATGTTTGAACCATGCTTGTGTTACAGAAGGGCATTTGCATTGGAGGACGACCTTTATTTGCAGGATTTCTCAACTCTGGGAAATAGTTTGCTTTTTCTTTTTAAAATGAAAGTTAAAATCAGACGTTTCGTGTGACTTCTGTTTTTTCCTAAGTGTGAAGACCTTGGGGAGTTAACTCCTGTTTACGCCAGAAGTTTGCTTTTGTTACAGGGGAAATAGCAATACTGTGGTTAAACTTGGCTGCGCCTGCAATGGCTACAGCACAGGGGGGAAACAGCTTTCACTGATGTTGGTTCCATTCCACAAAGGCATCTGGGATTATTCCTCCTCTCTGTAATCCCTTATACGGCCTCACTAAGTACAGGCTGACTGCTCCACGTAACATCCCTTCTCTCTTAGTCATTCAGAGCAGGGTGCCAAGCATCTAAAATTATATGACTATGAATTATAATCACAAGACGAGTGCACCCATATCTAGGTTGTAGGGAATCAATGTTTTCTACTGTAATTGAGCCCCCCAAAAAATGTGTATGCCTTGTAATACTACAGAATCACACAGCTGATGGGAGCCCGCCATCATTTCAGGGCCAATGCGCAGGAAAGAGGGTAACGCAGGTCTGCGAGGCCTCCACCACGTGATGTCACTGATGACTTTACATAGGGGCGGGGCCTGACTGGTGTGTCCCAGGCCCCGGAAATTCTGAAGGGAGCCCTGGTTATCACCAACCCTCAATGGGGTAATTCAGCACATCCCAACTTTATTGCTAATCTTCTGGAAAGACATATACAATTGTGACAGGTCATTTTTATATGTGTCAGTGTTGTAAAGATGTTAATCCCATTCAGATTACTTTATTGGTTTACACATGTTCCCCTGCAAAGTTTGCAAAATTAAGTACAAGAAAATACCATAAAGATAACGTAAAGACATAGGATATTACTGTCAGCGCTCGCATGATTAGTAACGCTAGTAAGTGTATTAAAATATATCCGTAGGAGTGTAATATTAAATTACATTTTTAGCTTTTTTTAAAAAGCAACATTTCACTGCAGATTACTTCAAGTTGTGGGTGTTGGCATTACGTATTAACATTTAATGCCTGCCAGACAGTAATTCTTCCCAGACATAGTTGGATATGAGTTTCTCTGTGTATTAAAGCTCTGTGCTCTAAGTGCTTTATGTTCTGGGGGAGGGTACGACTTAACAGGATGCAAGAACTGGAGGATTAAATCAGAATGGTCTACGGATTGACGTAAATTGAAAATGTTGGTCATGGTTTAAAGGCCTCGTCTCCCCTGTGCCTAAACAAAACTCAAGATGTAGAGGGAATAACATTTTCCTGATCTCACTAACCGCAAACACCACTAAAACTTGCAATAATGAAAAGGAGGGCGAGCAATTTACTCCGTTAAGAAGCATAATTTTTTTTTTTGCCAGCCATTGTATTCAGAAACAGAGGAGTATTAATTCCAATCCTAAATAGGGCACAGTTAAACCTCCATCTAGATTTATTGTGCTTTGCTCATTGTTAGAGTTAAGACCACCAATGAGCAGAAAGGCCTTGATGGTGACTGATGGCTTCTCGTATAGTTGCAAATATGTGTAACTGATGTTTCTACATTTTATTTTACAGATAGAATGGTATAGTGTGTTACTGGTAATGGCAGTGTTGCTGGACATTATCCTGTGTATATGTTACAGATAGAATGGTATAGTGTGTTACTGGTAATGGCAGTGTTGCTGGACATTCTCTATCCTGTGTGTATGTTACAGATAGAATGGTGTAGAGTGTTACTGGTAATGGCAGTGTTGCTGGACATTCTCTATCCTGTGTGTATGTTACAGATAGAATGGTGTAGTGCCTTTCATGCACCTGTTTGCATTAACCTATAAATTGATTGAGTAACTTCCATTTTGTTTATTATGCTTTGCAGCAGATAATCTTCCATTACACAACTTTTTCTGAGTTGTAAAGTATCATTATATTACAGAGGAATTCTTTTGCCTCGATCTGGGGAGAAGATGGTGGTGGGAGTTAAATATATGACTTGGCAGTCAATCAAGAACATAAAACATAAAGTGATCATTGCAGGTGGTCTACTGAGCCTGCACAATATGGGGCAGCACTTGGCCTTAAGTTCTTAAGCAAGTTCCTTTGCTCCATTTTTTATCCAGTCTCAGTCTGCTGTACATATGTTTCTATGATCTTTATTGATTCTCATGTACAGTATTGCGGCTCACGTCTCTCTCTCTTACTATAACTTTTTTTCGAAAGGGCCATTTTATACCAATTGTTAACTGGCTGGGAAATACATTGCTCCTGCCTCGCCAAGGAGAAGCAAGCGAACGATCGATCGATCAAAGAACAAGAGTATATAACAGCGAACAGTGACTATTAATATAACCCCAACTCTGACCTAATCCTTACCCTAACCTTCCCCTTCCATTACCCTAGCCCTCTCCTTCCTGCAGCCTTACCCTAACATTCCCCTCCCTACAGCCTGACCCTAAGACTGCTTACTCCACAGCCTGACCCTAAGACTCCCCTCCCCACAGCCTGACCCTAAGTCTCCCCTCCCCACAGCCTGACCCTAAG
>WWET01000932.1:31170-41839 GCA_011038615.1 Limnodynastes dumerilii
AGGTAGTTAAATGAGGGTAGGAGGGCGGGCTAAGCGGCCATACGCTCGTGTGCGAGCGTATGGCCCCTTCCTTACGCCGGCTGAAGTTAGGGTAGACTTCAGCCGGCGTAAGGAAGGGGCCATACGCCCGCACAGGGGGAGTGTCGGGGTAAGTGAACGCCGATACGCTGTGCTTTAGTAAGCACAGCGCATCAGCGTAGGTCTGGATCAGGCCCCATGTCCTGACCTTTTCACCTATAGAGTATTGACCTATGCATCTGTACTGTATCTGGCTGTGATATCCCTGTTGTTTTGTGTATATAAATTGAGCAGCACTACCAGTTGCATTGCATTCTTATAGACGCCTGTATGTATACCGGTTCTGGCCGCGGTTACGTAGTTATTTTAACGGTAGTTTTTGCTTTCATTTTGATTTGTTTATTTGCATTTGGACTTACTTTTAATTATTTTGGATTCTGTTCCTTGTAAATAAATCTTTATGAATTGGAACGACAACAACCCTTTCGGACAACAAAATTGTTAACCATTAATAGAGTGGCCCCTTGGTGTGGACAGGTGGCTGTACTGCACATGCACAGGGCCAGTCATGTTTATGTACATACCCAGCGTGGTTACTTTATACTCACTTCATAAGATTGTTTCATATTAGCTGTATACACAGCACTGATTTTGGAGTCTGAAAACCACCGTTTCATCAATTCAATATTATAAAGGAAAAATCAATATATTATATTTATTTACAGGGATGTTAAATAAACTGCACTAAATGAACTATTTGGCAATATCTCCAGGATCTGAGTAAAGATTTACTAGGAGTTAACCAGTAACTGTGTTATGCTATGTTGCATGCACCATTTGTCACAGTCAAGTTATAGTAATTTAGCATATAAAGTATTCTTGGTATATGAATATGACTAATTTATGCATAAAAAAGTTTAGTTCTACTAAGAAATGAACACAATGCAGGAAAAGTTGCAGTAGTCATATGTTGAAATATATGGGTCTCCTAAGCAATTTCCTCAAATTCAACATAAATTGTTTTTATATTTTTTTCCCACGCCTCCAACCCATGTCAGAACTCCCCGTAGCGCCCTCTGAAGGTAAGATGATGTATTACCAAATAAGTACAACTAATCATGGCACATACTTGTTTATGCATTTTTTCTGGGCATGCAGGGGTGCTCCCAGGGGGGGGGGGGTTTTCCGGGGACCCAGAAACCCTCCCCCTCCTTTTTTTTAAAAGGTCTGGGAATGGCATATACTATAATATAATGGGATATATTATGGGTCTGGGAATGGCATATACTATACAATAATGGGATATATTATAGGTCTGGGAATGGCACATACTATAATATAAGGGGATATATTATGGGTCTGGGAATGGCATATACTATAATATAATGGGATATATTATAGGTATATAGTTTGTCATTCCCAAAACCTAATATAAAAGACCTATATTATAGTATGTGCCATAACTAGACCCTTAATATATCGCCACATTTATTTATTCAGAGTGTCAAGATACCTAATATATCCCACATGTATTACACACATTGAAAATCCTGCCTTTGCCACTGGCATGTACAGGGTTAAATAAAAGTTTGTGACTGCACAACTCTAAATAAGGCCTTAGTGAGAAAGAGAATTGTGTTTTATGCCAATCATTACTATGCAACAGATACCTTCTGATGTCTATGACCACAGGCAGTGAGTTCTTGTATCAGAACCGAATCAGACTGAAAACGGTTTAACTTAGTTCTGTTTAACACGAGGTTCCTTTAACCAGCCTCAACAGGATAGACTGCCAGACGCTTACTTTTCCAACAGACGCCTGCTTGAGACTGCAGGATCTTGATCAACAGTGACACCTGACTCCTGATAGATGATTCTTCACTCGACCATGATGCCTGATCTACACTTTCGGACTTGATGCAACATGGACAGGTGAGTACTGTGCTTCATCACAGGGTCTGGGTTAGGTTTAGGGTAAGTCTGTGGCTAGGCTTAGGCTGTGGTTAGGTTTGGAGTTAGGCTGCAGTTAGAGTTAGGGCTAGGCTGCAGTTAGAGATATGGTTAGGGTAAGGGTTAGGCTGCGGATAGTGTAAGGGTTAAGCTGCGGTTGGGGTTAGGTTTGGCGTTAGGCTACGGTTAGGTTGCGGTTAGGTTTAGACTGAGGTTAGGATCAGTGTTACTCCACGGTTTGGGGATATGGTTAGGGTAAGGGTTAGGCTGTTGCCAGGAAAACAACCCTATCGAGTGTCTTTGTATCACCATTCATACACTGCCAGACTAATCAAACAACACTCTATATTTATACCCCACCCACCATAATCAGGTTAAGGGGGTGTTCAATTGCTTATATAGATGCAGAACTGGCATCTAATCTGCCCAATCCCATGTATTGCATTTACGGTAGCCAATGGGGTTGAAAACTTTAGACATTCCTTTGAGACACAGCCGTCTCCAACATTATTAGAGAGATCTTAAACATGTGCCCTATGGCAGACCCTCCAACATGACCCATTCCATTAGGTACAATTTAGTCCGCTCCTGAGAATCCAGCTGTCACACTCACCTTTTTTATAAAAATAAACTGATATTTAAAAAAAAAAAAACTATCTGCCTCTCCAAGAGAGGTGGTTACCATAGTAACTGACAGTTTGAAACTGAGAAGCAGAGTATTTTGTACCTAATGGAATGGGTCGTGTTGGAGGGTCTGTTATGATTTCTTCAGCCCCCCCTCCCCTTTCTGGACCTTTCCTTTATTACACAAAACAGAAGCAGGGCAGGAAAAGATGGAGTCTGTTCGTCATCGTGATGTTAGAAGCACGTTGTGTGTGAAGGAAATCTGATCCTCCTTACACATCTGTTTTCTCTCACTCCTTCACAGCCACACAGAAGTTATAATCAATTCTCTCCCAGATACCATTAAGCCCGGCTCACCCTACGCAGCTTGTGTTTTGCAAAAGGAATGACTGAGCTATTGTTCCCTGTATTCAATACACAAAGTACAAACAAATGTTGTGGGTGCAACAACAACTTAGTAATATTAATGAGCCCCACACCCACCCCACCTGTGTCCTTGCAATTTTTGGACTAATCCAGAGTTAGGATGAACTGTACAAAAAGGGGCAAATTTGCACCAGGATACCCCATGTTGCAATTAATAAACATTTTTGCAGGCAGAATAGGCCAATCCCCGCCGCTATTACACCCTGGCGGCAGCAGCATCTACAGAGCAGCGGTGCACTACTAATATACTGTAGCAAGCAGCCATGGCTCTATAAATGAAGCTGGCAGGGGAGGGGGCCCAGGGCCTGGACTGTGAGCCTCGGTTCAAACACCCTAGGAGCGGTACTGCCTCTAAACACATTCTATTTGAACAGGGTTAAACTTAGAAGTGTCTAATATGAGGACATTCACCTAGATAAAGGCCGAGGCACATGGGTGAAATGCGTCGATATGATTACAACTTGTGTCAAGAGAGTCAGCTGTGTTTTCTCTTCCCTTTGAGTATACACAGCCCCTGCCTGGGATTTTTCGATATCTTATGGGTTTATAGACATACGATCCTCCGTCTGTTACCTTCTGCAATGTTGCATTTTTGTATCTTTTTAATGTAATGCAACTTTTTTCTATTAAATATATTTTTATTGATTGCTTTTTTGTTTGTATTTTGGCTCAATATATTATATATTATAAGTTAATGGTTACCATAGTAACTGACAGTTGGAAATTGAGAAGCAGAGTATTTTGTACCTAATGGAATTGGTCATGTTGGAGGGAATGGTCTAGTATGGAGCAAAACCTCAAATTATTCCCCCCCCCTCCGGGTCAATTTACTTGCAGAGTATATTTCTAAATCTTCTCAGCAACTTCTAGGTCCCATATGGAAATGCAGGTGTAGGGGGAAGTAGACGGCAGGAAGATTTTGTGTCAAGCACATGTTACCCTTAATTTTACAAGCAATTGCAACCCATCAGTTTTAAATATATAGCTCAGGTGGACATATTGTAATATGTTATATTAAAAAAAATTGATATAACTATATATATATATATAAGCTTGAATGAGGCACTCACAGGCTAATACAAAGTTTAAATAACGGTGATACAGTCAGTCCCTGAGGAAAGGGAAGGAATTCCCTGAAACGCCGGACCATTAAAGACAGCACCGCTATTTACAGAGAAAAAAGAAACAAAATGATTTATTAATTAATTAATTATACAATTAATGCAATTATTTGCATTTTAGAAGTATATTATTATTTAATTACTTACTATATAACTCCTGGATACTTTTACCCTGAAGGCAATACCATATATTTATTTGTTAATGAAACATTTACATGTCACAGGAGCGATTTCAAGGTCTGGTTAAAAATAGCTGCTCAATGAAACTATAAACAAAGAGATTTGTGGGGGTTTAGGAACTCTGTAACAAAACCTACTCTGATTGGTTGGTGTTACATGATATTAGTCAGTGGGGATATGCTGATTTGTGCCTCCTGGGGGCTAGAATAGATATTATCAGTCCTGGCTAGCCATGCCCTATGTCCCATTTGTATTCAGAAGATGTTATCTGACCTTTTCGTTGTGATATGGGAACCATAGGCCTGGGAGACAGAGCTTAGTGTTTTCGCATATGAGAGGAGGAAAAAAATGCATGACAACAGGTGATGCATTTAGTGCCTGCAGCTATTTACTTACTATCACCTGCAGAGTGACAGCCTGGCCTTCCAGCCGCTCTCAGATTCTAAAGCTCTAGGGAAAGCCAAAAATGTGGCCACCTATACAGGTGAGTTACTTAATTAATTGTTTTAGCTGTTTCAGTCTAGCTATACCTGTTGGCAGGTCACCTGGGTCAAAGACTTGTGACATAACTGTGTAGAACACAACGGCTCTAAAAACACTTATGTAATCCCTATATTACTTCACATATTTTGTTTCCAAGGTTAAATAGTGAATTAATGAAGATGTATATCCTGAAAACCTGTTCTGTTGCTTGTTTGCTCATCCTGGGAGTATATGAAGCAGCATAAATCGACATTCTGACACCTTACAGCTTTTAGGCAGGGTTGCCGACTTTTAAAAGCTTCCATCCGGGAGATCCCGGATGGGAAGCCATAGATGCATGCAGGGGGTGGGGCTTAACGGCGCGATTTATGCTAATTGTGACATTAAGCCCCGCCCCTTGATGGTCAATTACCCATTTCAGGATTTCATAGGGATGGGGGCAGGGCTTGATGATGCATCATCAAGTCCCTCCCTGTCCCTAGCAACACTAGACCCAATTTGTCCCTCAATTAGTTTAACTTCTTTTATTCTGTGTTAGCCTCAACCACCTCAGCTTATTCCACTTATAAACTACCCTTTCAGTGAAGTCATTTTTCGGTACTGTTCCTCTGAACCTACCCCCCCTCCAGTTTATACACATGCCCTGGTGATCTAATACACCTCTTCCTTTGGAAAACGCTCCCTCCTGTACCTAGTTACACCCCTTGATATATATGAAAGATGCTATCATATCCCCCCTGGCCCTTCTCTGCTCCAAGCTATATATGATCATTTCCTTTAGTGTAGACATGACCAATCTGTAGTTTCACAACTCCCAGAGTTGGCCAGGCCAGCTGTAGGGCACAATATAGACAGACCTTCCAAGATGACCCATCCCATTAGGTACAATTTAATCCGCTCCTGAGCTCCTGAACTGTCGCTCACCTGGTTTAAATGAATTAAATATTTAAAACACTATTTGCCTCTTCAACAAAGGTGGTTACCATAGTAACTGACAGTTGGAAACTGAGGAGCAGAGTATTTTGTACCTAATGGAATGGGTCATGTTGGAGGGTATGTATAGGCATTTTTCTCTTCATGCATACAGATCCATACAGTGGTTACAATGGGAAATATATATAATGTAATGTCTATAATGTGCCCAAAAATTTGTGGATCCCTCCCAATCTCAAGCTCTTTTATCCAATTGCTTTAAAATCGGAAGTCTAGATTTGGTGGTTCATTTACTAGCCATAGAGAAATTTATTTTCATGTCCTGAAAAAATGGTTACTATCACTTGAAAATAAAGTTATTTATATTCACAATTCCACGACTGCCATGGAAAGTCAATAACACTCCCGGTTGTGATCGCCGGACCATTCTTTTGAACACAGGACCATGTATGTAATGTTGGAGAGCAGTTTATAACTACTGCCCGACTGCTAAAAGAACACTATCTACATTTGGGACTGGGTCCAGATTCGCCATTGATGCACGTTTTCAACTCTGTGCGAGGGAATTTATGCAGATAGTGAGCGCACATGCATCCCAAAAGGCTTCCAGCATGGATCTGGAAAATCAGGGTCCAAGCTTCTGTGATGGAAGTGTTTCCGAAAGCGTAACGAGATGATGCGACAGTTCATACTTGTGTTGGGAGGGAGGTAGACAGACAATGGCAGGATCTATCACTTTCCCATTTCTCTGGAGAAAATTGTATTAGGTCAGGTATTCTCAGCAGGGTTCCTGGGGTTCCCCTGAGAGGTCACCAAGGGTTCCCTGAGTACCACATTGTAGCGTTGATCAGCCGGCCCAGGCTTCAACAGCAAGTTCAGCTCTCAGTGTTTGCGTCACCTCCATCGCGCAATTGTGGCATCGTTTCAAGGTGAGAAGGGGCTACAAGGAGCGTTTGTGGAGGTATTTATAGGTGACAGGGGGCTGTGAGTAGTGTTTGTGGAGGTGTTTATAGGTGACGGGGGGGCTGTGAGGAATGTTTGTGGAGGTATTTATAGGTAACGGGGGGCTGTGAGGAGCATTTGTGGAGGTGTTTATAGGTGATGGGGGACTGTAAAGGTGAAAGGTGTCGTTACTATCCTTTTTATTATGTTACCAAATGTCTGCCTCCTATATAACGCTCTATTATTGCAATATTTAGATTTTTTCTGGTATACCTTAAGGTAACAATATTTGAATACCTTTTTACAATAATTATACAGGGAGTTATTAAGGGTTCCCACAGGGCAAAAAAAAAAAAGGTTGAGTAATGCTGCATTAGCCTCTGTAATACAAGCGTCCGCATAATCTCCGTGCAGGCTATGCTGCATGAGTGAAGGTGTCTCCTAGGCAGCATAGCCGTAGGTTAATCACCATACAAACTGGGTACCAATAACATCTTCCAACACCATGCTGCGCAGACAGCTGGCAAAGAGTTAAGCCCACATCATTTCCACACTTCAGCCCCCACACTACACCGAGACTCACTCCTCACCTTCTTTCAGCATTTTTCTGTTGACAATCCATACCACTAAACGCACAACTGTTAACCCATTACTTGCCACACCGTGCGCTATAGAAGGAGGGAATAGCTTGCACTGGGTTAATAGTTAAAAAGTTTTGCCATGAGAAATATTGAAGTGTCCGCTTCAACACATGTGCCAAGCTGTTCAACTTGAAATGTGCTTTCAGTGTGAGCCCCCCCCAGGGGAATTACAGTGTTATAAAGTTTACAGATGAAGCTTAACCCCTCACGTTGCTATAGGTCTCAAGTTATCTGATTTAACCACAAACTTCCCAAAAAAAAATACAACTACTAAACGTATAAAACAAAACTTACTTTTTTCCGCAGTCTGATCTGACCTGTGATGATGGCCAAGATGTACATTTTCAGAATCAGCAGAGTGCTGTAGAACACATAAGACAAAAATACTTCATTTTCCATCTTGGCTGCAGGAATGATCTTAGTCCACACCGTAGTGTGAATGTGAATCTCAGACAGCTAAAAAGAGAGACAGGGAGGGGGAGAGAGGAAAGAGAAGGAGTGGTTTGGTGACCAGAAGGGGGTAAATTCAGCTGTATGACCACAAAGGGGAGAAGAAAAAAAAATAACATTATTTAAAAAACATACACACTGGAAGTATTTTTGTTTAATAGTGTTACATGTGCGGCTATTTCACAAGCAATCCAATAACATAAACAACCTCATGTGATGCTATATTTTGTGCAATATATTGTGTTGAAAATAAATATTCCTTCTGTAACTCCAAGGGGGTATATACAATTGGATCTTGTGTCAGACGATGGTGCAAAGACGTGAAGGGATGTCTTGAGTCAGCCCTGGTCAATCTGTGGATCTCCAGGTGTTGTGATAATACGAGTCCCAGCATGCTTTGATTTCATGGGCATAGTTGATACCTGACAAAGCGTGCTGGGACTCGTAGTTTCACAGCACCTGGAGATACAAGGGTTGGTCAGGCCTTCCTCAAGGCTTATATAATTAACAGCTACTGTAATAGACGGCAAGACGCACATTTCCGCAATCGCAAGGTCGCTATATGGGTTTCCGAGCGACTGCACTGCTAACCACATCCCTCCCAACTGTCCCATTTTTTTTTGTGCTACAGTCCTGATTTGTGGGCTACAAAAGGGGTGGGGTTTTACGGGGTAACGGATTGAGTTCTGATCAAATATGGCCATTTGTGGGCCGAACTGGGTGTAGTTAGTTTTTTTTTTGTCTCATTTTCACGACTATCCTGATTCCTGTGCTGAAAAAGGGTGGGATTTATAGGAAAGTGGGTAGAGTTTTGACCAAATATGGCCAAACTGGGTGGAGTTTGGGTGGAATAGGGGTGTTGCTTATTTTGCCCTGTTTTCGCAATGTTAGGAGCTATGGCAGGGTTGCCGACTCTCCCAGAATGTCCGGGAGACTCCCAAAATTCGGACAGTTCTCCCGGTGTCCCAGGAAAGCCTGCAAGTCTTGAGGCCCGTGGACTCGAGGCCCGTGGTTTCATGTTTTCACTAGTATCCTAGTATTGCTAGGGACAGGGAGGGACTTGATGACGCAATTTGCATCTTCAAGCCGTGCCCCCATCCCTATGAAATCTAAAAGGGGTTAATTACTAGTTAGAGGTGGGGCTTTATGACGCAATTTGCATAAATCCCGTCATTATGTCCAGGGCCGCCATCAGGGGGAGACAGCTCGGACTATTGTCCTGATGGGGTCCCACTGATACTTACCTAGCTCTGTGTCAGTGGCCCACTGTTAAAGCGCGTCTGCCCCCCCCATGTAACGTCACCAATGCCGTCACCTAGGGGGCAGGGCCCCGTGGCTGGGTCCCGGGCCCCACATTTGATGACGGCGGCCTTGATTATGTCCTACCTCTGCATGCCTCTGTGGCTCCCATCCGGGATCTCCCGGAGGAAAGCTATTAAAAGTCTGTAACCATGAGCTATGGCTAACCACTGTCTACGCTCCAGTGAACTTCTGATGGCCAGGGCTACCTTAAGTTTTCGGACTATCGATTTTTGTCCTGTGTAGTGCAATAAAATGGGTGGAGTTTGGGCGGTACTGTGCAGAGTTTGGGCGGAGTCAGGTGGGGTTTGGGCGGTACTGGGGCAGGTGGGTGGGGCTTTTTTGTGTGTTTTTTGGCCTCCCAAATGCTGAGAGGTATTCAGTTGGCAGAGTGAGGGTACACCTATAGTGTACACTAAAATACATAGTTGCTGACCAGGATTTCCTGGAGACTCCCGAATTTTAGACATTGAGTTTCCTAAATCTACCTAGTGGTAGCACTTTGCCTGCGGGGCTGATTCAGAGATGCACTTAAACCTTTTTTTAGGTGCAAGTGTACAGCTCGGCTAAACCATTTTTCAAAGTAAGGGGTGTTAATTCATTTCAAATCTTTAGTATGCAGGAAAAATACATGACTTTTACACAGAGAACTTAAATACCTCATAGCTTTATGTTTATTCTATAAAATAGAGTTGAGCTAAGAAACTTCATCTCTTAATTTCAATTCTGGTTTTACAATTTAAAGCTGCCTCCCCCTGCAATTCAACATGGTATTGCTCAGGTCTACACTTGCACTATTTTTGTGAATGTACGGGGTGGAACCTAATTACATGATTTAGGCAATTATATAATCATTCTCCACCCTGCAATGTAATTAGACACTAATATGGGCCTTGTACAATGTGGGTTAAAGGGATCCCAGTCCAACTGCCTAAAATGAAGCTGTTTATTTGTAGGTTAACAAAATGAATAGTATTGAAATGACACATAGGTACTTAGAACATTTACTAACCCATATATTACATTTCTGTGAAGGTGGACAACCACTTGGATGTTTTTGTGAAATCTAATCCTCTAAACTAACCTTTATTTGATGCTCCAAACATGTGCATAGTTTTCACATTTACAAACAAGGTTCATGTCACGCAGGGTAATTCTTTCTCTGAGAAATGATATTCATATTATGAGGTTACAGGGATTAGATAAGGAGAAAATGTTGATAAACCATCGCAAACATCCTGGCCTGAGGGTGCTTATTAACCCGCTCAGCCTATATCATACCCTCCAACTGTACCTATTTAGCAGGTACGGTACCTATTTTTAATGGTCTGTGCCGGCTAAAAGGGCTTCTGTACCGGATTCTGTCCCAGCAGTTCCCTCCCCCCTATACTCACCTTGCAGTCCTGCAGCCTCTAGTCACTATAGCAGAGCTGCTGGGATAGACTCCTACAGCACTGCTAAAGTGACAGGACCCTCTCCTTGATACTATAGTGACAAGACCCTCTCCTGTGATACTATAGTGACAGACCCTCTCCTGTGATACTATAGTGACAGGACCCTCTCCTGTGATACTATAGTGACCAGACCCTCTCCTGCGACTCT
>WWET01000932.1:92074-108232 GCA_011038615.1 Limnodynastes dumerilii
AATAGTTGAATAAAGTGTCCAGTGCGAGGTGCAATAGTGCCAATATTAGCTCCACGTGGATATCAAGCTTACGCGTTTTGTTCGGACCAGCGAACTTTATCAAAGCAATTGCTTTGATAAAGTTTGCTGGTCCGAACGAAACGCGTAAGCTTGATATCCACGTGGAGCTAATATTGGCACTATTGCAGCTTGCACTGGACACTTTATTCAACTATTAGCAATTGCTTTGATAAAGTTCGCTGGTCCGAACGAAACGCGTAAGCTTGATATCCACGTGGAGCTAATATTGGCACTATTGCACCTCGCACTGGACACTTTATTCAACTATTGTGGGAGACACAGCCTGTACTGGAGATTAGACCAGAGGGACGAGGAGAACGATTGCTTCACGGAGGGTGGCCACCCCTATACCAACTGCAGTGACTGTGTTTGGAAACGGCTTTATCGGAGGACTAAGGGCGCTTCTTACAACTCCCGGAAGATCGAGTAATACCCAGCCTCTAACCGCTTAACAACTGCTGCGATTTGTTATCATTTCTCCATCCCAGAGCCTGGTAGGCTGTCTGCTATTCCTCCCTGTTAATTGTACCACAAGTTGCAAATTGAGGAACTTTTTGCTATTTTGGGATATCCTAGATTGAATCCTAATTAATTAGGTTTCCTATGTGTTGATTCTAGCTCCACAGTTTCATATTGATTTTAATGTTTATTTTATTGTAATAAAATTCTTACTTCAGGTTGCCGTTTTATAGTTTCATCATTGCCATCCTTAGTTATTTATCTAACCAATTAAGCGCTGTTACTTTATGTGTTTTCTTATATGTTTTTGGGGAGATTAGCAAATTCTCCCAAACAGCAGCTACTTCCCATATAGCGCCATAGGTTTTGTTTTTTCTTTCTCAGTGTATATAATACCTAATTAATAATAATTACCTATTTAACAATTATCTTTGATGTCAGTGTCTTATGAACAGAAAGGATTTCCTAGATGAGACAGGGCAGATGTATATGTAAAATATTGCCATTGTATTTACTGGTAATACATGTTAGTATATATAATTATTATTATTTTTTTTAATTTAGTATATTTAATAAAACTTTAAAATGGGAAAGTTGTAGATGTTGCCCATAGTAACCACCCAAATTATACTGATCTATATACTTAAAATGTACTGGATAGTTTACTGGTACAATCTTAATTGGTTGCTATTGGCAACACCTCTACTTATTTGGTTCTCATTTTAATGCTAATTAAAACAATTCTTGTCAGCTTTTAGTCGTTCTTTATCCCATACCCTATTAAAAATAACAAGCAAAAACATTTATGTTCTGTAATCTGTATTTAGGGGCTGAATAATTTTTGGGCGTTTAAGATTAACTAAGGTTGATCTATGAAAAGGTGCTTCTAAAAGGAATGACAGTTCTGGGGCCAGATTTACTAAGCTACGGGTTTGGAAAAAATGGAGATGAAGCCTATAGCAACCAATCAGATTCTAGCTATCATTTTCCTATGACATCCTAGAGAATGTCAGCTAGAATCTGATTGGTTGCTATGGGCAACATCTCCGCAGTTTTGTAAATGTGGCCCCTGGTCTGCAAAAAAGGAATGCCAATTGAAAACAATGGTACAGTTATAAATTTTTATGTATATTTAAAAAAAAAAAATAATAATAATTAAATATTGATCCACAAAAGGAACCATTTTTAATCTTGGCATCATCAGGTTGAGCTGAGGGAGTAAATTCATTTTGTGCAAACTGAATGAGTTAAGAGGTGATGTTTTATAACTTAATTCTTAATTAAAGCTAAAAATTAAGTATTTGAATGCAATAAGTAAACTCATCTATCCAGTATTTCCCTGCAAGCAAAAAATTTGTACCCATTGCATTGTAACATAGTTTATAGGGTGTTGCAGATTTACCCAGGGTTGCCGACTCTCCCAGAATATTCAGGAGACTCCCAAAAGTTCTCCTAGTATCCCGGGAGAGCCTGCAATTCTCCTGCAGGGGGCGTGAGGCCTCAAGCCCTGCCCCGCTGAATGGCAACACTAGTATCCTAGGTCCGGATTCACAGTTACATAGTTGTCGTCTTACGTACGTTGTTTTAAAAATGGAGCTACTACGCACGCATTTAGACCACGCTTACGCAATCTATGTACATAAATGGTACGTAGATATCGTAAATAAGTTTCTACCAGTGCTGTCTGACCTCTTTACTGATCACCACATCTCACGCCCGTATCCAGGACTTCTCCCGTGCTGCACCTCTGCACTGGAATGACCTTCCTTCAGTCAGGCTCTCCACCACATTGCAGGTCTTTAAGCGTTAACTCAAAACGCACCTGATCAGGCTAGCCTACCCCTCCTCCACTTAACATCCACACTCCATCCTTCATCTATCCCTTCTCTTCCTTCTCACTCTCCTCCGCTCACACCAGCAGTCCACTTCCTTCCCTCTCCTTATGTCTTCTGTAAGTTCTTCCCTCCCACATAGTGTGTTAGCTCGCACAAGCAGGGCCTTCCATCCTAGTGTTGTTCCTTCCTCCACCACTCCCTCCTCACTTTGTACCCTCTTGTCCCCCTCTGCTACCCTTTTACCCAATCCTCACCTGGTGGCTCTCTCTCAACCTCTCACTGCACTTTATCCTCTGCTACCTGTTCTTCCAAGCTGGACACCACGCATTTTGACTTGCGTTCTGTGCTTGCTTTACTTTATTGTTTTTCTGTGATATTTATAGTCATATTGTATTTAATATATACTATGCTGTCCATCCCTACCCTGTATGTCTGTACTGTATTTTTTTGTATTTTGTACGGCGCTGTGGACACCTCGTGGCGCCTTATAAATAAATGATAATAATAATAAAACTATGCATGCGTAGTAGCTCAATTCTTAAAACAACATACATAAGATGAAAACTACGTAGCTGTGAATCCAGACCTTAGTGTTACTAGAGGCAGGGAGGAACTCAATTATGTAATTTGCGGGGTTTAATGACGCAATTTGCCTAAACCATGTCATTAAACCCCACCCCCTCTGCAGGCATCTATGGCTTCCCTCTGGGATCTCAGTTTTCCGCAGTTCCGCAAATCTAGTCTCTAGTGTTATATTACAGGTTTAGGACCTGATCCCCACCCCGCTCGTTTTCCGTGCGTAATTAAGACACACACTTAAGTCACACTTGCGAATCAGCGGTCCGTCAGACCGCTGATCCACGCATAAGTGGGTGTAAACAAGCCACACTGTAACATTTACATGCTCCCCCCTGCCCATCTTAGCGAACGGAAGGGAAACTGCGCAGTTTTTCTTAATTGCCATCGTACAAAACTAAGTTCCGTGTGATGGTAGTTACATTAGTAATACTAATGTAACATCTGGAGGGCACATGCTTTGCGTGCGTAAGTGAGCAAACAGAGGAACCTGTGGATCCAGTCCTTAGTCCTTAATCATATGATTACCATGCTAAATGGAAAATGACCATGAAATTCCATGCATTCTGCAAAGCTGCTCTCTACTATTACAGTACATAGTTCAGTCTTTCAGAAACTATGGTTGATGTATCTTTTGACTGAACAACATATAAAGATGACTTTTATTTTATCTACATATAAAAAGAACCTCCCCTATATGTATTGTCCTTTATATGTCCCAATTTTAGTGTTTAGGTAGACTGTTATCAACATCAGCAACTAGTTATCTGTTGCATAGTGTGCAGTTACAGTTACTGTACAGTACTGCTCAATGCACTTTGCACTTTTAATGCCAACTAATAAGATTGTATAAACCATTTGTAAAAGTGTTGGAACTTATATTAGCATTATATAGCTCAGTGACAGGCAACAGACAGCCTGTGGCCCCCAGTTCCTATTCATTGATGCCAGATTTGTGTGTGTGTTATAGCTTGTTACACTTGTTTGACTCACCTGCTTGTATATTATTACATACATCACTTTATTAAATGAAACTAATTGTTTCATCTTCCAGTAAGAAAAGGGTATTGGGCTGGATCTAGACTTAAGAATGAGATCTGTGAATTCTGCATGAATGGAAATCAATCTCCAGGCGTAAGATCATGAACGAAATTTAGTAGACTTCGGCGTCCGTAACCCTAGCTTAACTTCTCCGCCTTGGATCGCTGTTCATACAGAACACTTTGATGTAGCGCCTAACCCAGCCCACAATGTACAATTTAAATGCTTTCCCCGCCTACATTGCACAACCTTGCACATTTGAACATTTGCGCAGCCTAACTTACGCACGCCGCATGCATAAGTCCACTATCGTTATTAAGTCTGAGTCATTTTTCAGCCCTTGGGTGGGTTGGGTAGAGGTTGTATTAAGTTGATTTCCATGCTTGTGAAGCTATTTTCAGTAAGGAGGAATCTACTCCCCCATTACATTGAAGTCCTATTAATATACAGCATCTACTCAAGCTGTAGTTGTAATGTCAGACTGCAATAACCTGTATTTTAGCATTATTTTTATTCTTTTTTTTATTTTTTGCATTAGAAGAATCTCAGAAACTCAAATCCACATAACACTGGTCTCTCAGAATATAACCATAGCCTTGTGTGATTATCTGTCCCTGGTTGTCAACGACCCTAGCTCTGTAAGGAAGCTTGAAACTTGCGTTGTGTGGCTTTAGTAGCGGAACTAAAGTTTGCGGGTCGCAGTTTCCGGGGGACTCGCTGGTGTAGCAGAAGCGGTCCTGTTGCTATGGGGGCAAACCGGAAGTGATGGCGGAATTTGTTGACAGCGGAGCCTGAAGGTAACACTGTGAGAAGGAGGAGGATCGGCTGTGAGTACGGCCCGGAGAGGAGAGCTCTGTGTGGCCCTGGGATTGCGGTAGTCTCTGGGACGATCAGGAGGTTGGGCCTCGGGGTGGGGGAGGAAGCCATAGGACCCTTCACATAGGACCCTAAAGGGTGAGAATGTCCTCCTGTGTACCCTATTAGGGCTACATACTGTATATCTTGTACAATGTCTCCTTAAGGTAACAGATATAACTGTATTATAATTATATTATGCACTTCTATTTACTACATCACAGATGCCTCTAGCACACCACTGGGGCTGTATGTGGCTTTATAGAGGGATGTGTATACAACCTGATATAATCGCATTATGCACTATTATTTTACATATCACAGCCAGCAAGACTTGTAGGCATCTTTTATTCTCTACCCTTTAGATCTGCACAAATAATTCATTATTTTGCTCAGTAACTGATCTAATGTTGCAATTTGTGGTTACAGTATTAATTTCCTGCTATTACTTGAAAATATCTCTGGATTTAAATGCCTTGCAAGTAGATTAATTGAAGAGCAAGTATCCATTTTTAGAATATAATTGTCAGTGATGCAAATCAGCGTTAGTGTTCGTACTTTTCCTGTGAAATAAGTCGGCATTTAAAATGGCTTAAATTAAAAGTGAGAAAAAAAAGAACTGGTTTATTATTTGTTTGCGACGTCAGATTTTGCAGACTGGAAACTGGTTTTGTGATTTCTCCCAGGGCTTGTGATACTATGTTGTGTTTGCTATGGCAGTAGAATTGTATTTTGTATCTTAATCAAGTCTCCTGTTATTAACAACGTTGTGTTTTCGTGGTGTTTGTTTATTTTTATACTGATGTTGCACTGTTTGTTTCCAAAAATGGTGAAATGGTTTAAATCAGCGGTTCTCGATGTTTAGTTTTTATTGCAAAGTACCAGTTACCCACAATGAAATCGTGTACCACTTTACATGTCATGTTGACTTACCCATGACCCATATTTATATGTTCAGGGGTTTTGTTGTTGTTTACATATCTTTGCTGTGATTTTAAGGTGCATTTTCTACATATGCCATTTAGCCCCCAAGAAATAGTTTTAATTATGTTCTTAGCCATTTGTTATCATACCTCATTGCAATCTTGCCCATTTACAGTGAGTATCATCTGATAGTGGTCCGAGTACCACTGGTTAAGAACACCTGGTTTAAATGGTTAAAAGCACATGATGCTATAATAATAATAAATGATTATTGTTAGAGTGCTAATCCTAAATTCCATCACTGACAGGTAAATATTGGCATATGTCAGATATTTTTTTAGCATATTTTTATATCTTACAAATCTCTATTTTATTTCAAAAGTGATTTGTATGCAGTATTTTTTTTTGGAACAATATTTAGAGCTGTTTTTAACTTCTTTATTATATTTAATTTGGAAGCTTTCAGCACAATGCTGAGGGTTTTCCTTTAGATGTGCATATTCAATTTGTTTTGTTTTTAATAGGCGTGAATAAAAGAATGCAAAATAGTTATTAGCTTTTGACAGCTTTAAATATAATATTGGATATAAAATAAATAATCTAGAATAACTCTGCCAGTAATGGCATTTGAACTAAAAGAGTTTTATCAGCTTCTGAAAGCAATCGTTTGTTTAATGATCAAGGTCACAGATTTGGTCACAGATCAGCTTAGCCGGGTATAGGCAATGCCTGGCAAAGTATGATTGGTGTTTGGCAGCACCTGAAGTGCCAATTGTTGCCAGTACTCACTTTGCCAAATGCATTTGCTTTTAATATTGACCTTTAAAAGTATTATGTCATTTAATACATAAATCTGCAGTTGTAAGGTATTGTTGCTTGAACAAGACATAGCCAACCATTTGGTAAGATGAGCCACTTCATAATAGGTGATTGGGTTGGATCCAGAGTTCCAATTTTTCCCGCATTGTCTGTGGGTTTTAATTTGGTTGCGGCCAATCAAGGGACTGGGTTGCGTTCTAAAGTGTTAATTGCCTCTTATTTAGTTTGCCTTATAGGTTCCCTCTCCCTGCATATCCATCCTGATTTACAAACGTACACTTATTTCTGCATGTTTTAGATGGAAAACTAAACGTGGTCAATGTTGAAAAAGGTCCTTTATCCGAAGTGCGTTAGTTTGACACCTGACTTTCCATCACACCCACTCCTATACAGGAACTCTGTGTATATGATTTCCTGGACATCTGTCTTCACAATACCTGTGAATATATGTATCTGAATGCCTCGGTATGAATAGAGGGTAGAGAGGAAGGGCTGTATTCACAGATCCGTTTTTTTAAAAGTACGCAATTATACGCACGCACGTAGCCAACACCCATAACACTCCCCACTCACTGCCTGCCTCTTTCACGTAACTTTTCAAGTACGTATTTTAACCCCGCCCATCCATACGTATGTCCCCAAGTGTGATTTACATGTCCGTGCCTAAAGCACTTATGTGCGTATATTCAACTTACGTAAATAAAGCTACAACGCATGCAATTAAAACAAACCTAAAAATACGCACGCCACTTCACGTGAAAACGGATCTGTGACTACGGCCCGAATTCATTTGTATTTGTACTTTTTTATATATATATACTTTATTTAGTGATTTTACAAGGTCCATTCGGGGCCAACATAGAATAGAGTCGACATGAAAAGAACATCATAGCAAGTAGTAAACGGTAAGACAGGAATCAGGTGTAGGTAACCTGTATAAGACAGGAGTGAGCCCTTGGAAGGGACTAAGCCTTTGTGGGTTGGTCACCATCGCTGTGATGCTATACTAAGGTTATATTCCCCTATATTTCCCTGAGTTATGTTAGTTTAGCAATCACGTGTTATTTTACATTGGAACTAGAATCTGAAATGGATCTATACGTTTTTTGGGGTAGACAAGACAAGACAGGGGGTGGGGGTAGGTCGGTCACCTAAGGCTAGAGCTAATCAGCTCGTATTTGTACATTTTTATGCTTTTGTTATTTTGTATGGATTTGCTTTTATTTATCTTGGCTTATTCAATTATACTTGGTACCTGGTCATAAGTGTTATTTTAATTTTTTTCTGTCTTATGGGCTATCTTTATTGAAACCTCAGTTTCTATCCATTGGAACGTAGGCAACCCTTGTTTTAATTAACATTTTTGTTTGCAGATTCCTTAAGAGAAATTTGTCACGCCTGACACACTGGACATATTAGGGTAGTACTCAGGCCCAAACACGGAAACGTGGGCGCCGGATTTTCTGAGCGGGGAGAAATAGGCCTCGGGGTGATCTCCCTGTCGATAAGCCGACGTTTGCTTCTTCACATCAATCCATTCACCAGGTCCTAATTTGTAGTCTCCATGGCGACCGGTATTTGTCGAGCACTGCCTTAGCCAGTAATGTACTGCCACTGAATAAAGGGAACTTGTTAATGCTGATCACTCTCCTAATTACATCATTTATATGATACTAATACTATTGCAAGGTGAAGGACCCTACTTATGCTGCATTAGCTGGACCTCTTTGTACAGCGCCACGAGTGCGATTTTCTTTGCTGTTGCAGTTGACTTTCGGAGGTCTGTCAGTGTGTGTGGGGCCATCACTTGCTCATCCCTCTGTATCTTGTGCGGAGATCTGATTGCATAATGAACAGAAGTCTATGTCTATGATGCCAGCCTCTTGTGCCTCTTTTGGTGGCTTTATTATAAATATTAGTTCTAACCACAAGATAGTTGTATATGGAAAGAATCACGTTATTCTTGTGATGTTGACTCACTCTAATCCTCCTCAGCCCAAGGGTAATAAAAACCAGTCCTTTCATATTGTATAGTTTCTGTTTCAGTTCATTGGTGGAAAGTGTTTACAAATGGCTCATTATGTTTTATTGTACGTGTCTGTGGACTTTGACTTATCTGTAAATACATTTCTATAGACCGTGATGATCTTATTATCTGTTGATTCAGGTTATATGACTGTCAGTGGGTGCGTAGGGGCCTGACCGTTACACCCCCCTTCCCAATTATCCTGGTATACTTTTCTAATGACTCGGGTATATATTAAATATGTGGCTGGAATGGCTACTACAATTCACATGTGGGACTGGATCCAGACTTAAGTAAATACTTGACATGAGTTACTCCTGGGCTAAACCAATGTTGATTGCAGGGGGAGTCAAGTTCAGTGTATTCTTTGCATGCAAGGATATATCTTTGAATTTCTTACTGCACACGGATACTGACCAGATTCACTATCACACTGTTATTTAGACTTCGGATAGGAAACATCACCCTTGGGATAGGAAACATCACCTCTCAACTCTAATACTGTGTGCAACAGATGAAATATGACTCCCCCTGAAATCAACATGGTTTAGCCCAAGAGTAACTCATTTCAAGCACTTGCTTAAGTCTGGATCCAGCCCTGTGGTGACTAAAGGGCATATGGATTGATATATTAGGTGAACAACCTTGTGGAATATTGGTCAGCAGGTCACCATGGTGACTAAAAATTGGGACCTGTCCACCGGATTCATGTGGAGGAGCCTCCACTGGGGTATGCGTGGGTGTGACTGGTAAGCTCACCCGCTGAAACTACTAGAAGCACGATGCTGACTGTCCTTCTAGCTTCAGCGGGGGTGAGGTATTTGTGGCAGCTGTGGATAAACTACAGTGGTTGCTCCCCCAGCATCATCAGCCAGACAGTGTGTGAAGGATTGGTAGGTAAAGTTTTTGTGTATGTGTGATATATACACACACACACACACACACACACACACACACACACACACACTTTTTTTTTTGTCCTATAGCTCGGTTCCTTTTAATATCAATATAATTTTTTTTCTTCAAATTCCTTAAGTTCTTTTCTTTTCATTTTGCCTTGTTCTCAGTTCCCTATATTCACAAAATACTGGGAAGTAATGCTTAAAAAATATAAAGAAAAATGAAGTATGTTTCTGTAGAGAACATGGTGCAGAAATAGGAACTGAGGGGCTGATTCAGAGATGCGATTGCGAAAAGATCGCAAATATACGCACCTTAGCTAAGATCTTACCCTGTTCCAGCCCACTGCAAAAACAGACACTCCCCTTGCAAACAGCGGTGGATCTTAAACTTAGACCACCATTTACTTGCCCTAACTCTACGCTGTCATTTGGGATCTTAAGTGACGTGGTAGCGTTCATTTAAGATCCTAATTGTCAGCCCGCGCCCACTTTCCCTCATCTCCCTGCCTCCCCCCGCCCATTTCCATGCAAATCCTTAAGATCTTAAAGATTCGCAGCACTTAAGATCTTAAGTGCTTGCGTACGATTCAAACTTACGCTCTTAGCGAATTTACGCTCCTAACCGCTACGTAGACGGCGTTGCACTATTACTACGCAATGCGCAGCTTTGCGAATTTTCTAGGATCTTAAATATACACACCTAAGTGCCGTGGAAATCGTATCTCTGAATCAGGCCCTGAGGTTCTTGAAATGTTGCCAACTAGACTTAAAGGGTAGTACTGGATGTGGGTTTGGAAAATCTAGCCCTGGGCCTTTGCCTTTAAGAGAACACTCTTTTAAACATAGCTGTCATCATCACTGGAAGACCATTATTTTACTTAGCCAATGCTTAATACATATACCTCGGTATGTGTTATTTTATTATTTAGGCAATTATTTCCAGTATATTACATTCTTAAGGTGCTTTTTATTAGTACCACAGACTCTTTACGCTATCAATTTTTATACTTTTGCATTTGTCCCCAGTTTTGAAGTCGCAGTGGATAGAAAAATATACGCAGCCGATCTGCTTATCAGAATGCTCACAGCAGCACAGGATATTTTAAGAGATTATGATCTTGTGGGTTGGAATGAACTGTCCACTTATGTGATCATTATTGTAGTAATTATAGTCCGTTGATGTGCAAAGCAGATTGATGAGCTAAATTTGCTAACGATTCTAAACTTGAAAAGCAGAGCTGTCCGTATCAACCAATCGGAATGTAGCATGTTACACAGTACAAGGGTTGTCAATATTTTTATTGATTGTGGGTTCAAGAAACCATTCACACCCTCACCTGCCTATCAGGGTCACCTAATAGAACTGGATTGCTTAGCCTAGAATTGTAGTATTTGGAGGAGTAGATAAATCTATTTACTCGTGAAGCAGATTATCTTGTGATTGTTATCATCTAGTGCTTTGAGTTTTAGGCTTATTCTATAATAGGCCACGTACTGGAAAGCCAGGTTATGTTTAAACAGTGACTCAGAATATAATAGCAGTTTATGACCTTTCTTGCATGTGTCAGTAATGACAGGCACTAATACAGTCATCCAATCGCAAACGGCAATACATTAGCCTATGATTAGTGTCGTCAGGTGTAGAGTTTTGTTATTTGTTTTTCTTGGTTCTACAAATCAGAAAAATACATAGATTATGTTATCCTGGTTAGAGTTTGTCCTATTTTCAGCATGTCATACAAACAAGGTTTAGTTTTTACAAATATCAGCAACTGAAATGTACATTGTTTTCCCTCTATATTCCCCTAATTGCTGCACTTATAGAGGCTGTCAGCTCAGATAGTGCACAGATATAGCTCAGCCAGTAGTCTGCACATGCACAAAGTGCCCAATGACCGCACTGCAAGTGTGCCAGATAGAGTTGGGTGCAGCACAAGTGCCCCCCATTCCCGGTTGCCATCCCCGCTCTGATGAGCTGCTTTTAGAAATAGAGACAGCCGAAAGTTCTTTTTTGGCTGTCTCTATTTTGAATATGCAGCCCTTTTAGAATTTTTTATGAATGAGTCAGTGGGCTGATCGGTATTCTCACCCATTCATTTTCGCGGGACCCGACGTACCTGCCGCTGACAGCTTTGGAGAGGTGAGTAACCTCTCTGGGGACTTTTAGTGTTAGGGGGGTTAGGGTTAGGCTCTTAGGAAGCGAGGGTTATGGCCATAGAAGGGGAGGATAAGGGTAAGGCTGCGGGGAGGGGGTCTTAGGGTTAGGCTATAGAGAAGGAAGGGTTAGGGTCAGGCTATAGAGAAGTTAGGGTTAGGCTATAGAGAAGGGAGGGTTAGGTTTAGGGTAATGGAAGGGCAGGCTTAGGGTTAGAATTAGGGGAAGGGTTGGAATCGATATCCCAGCCAGTTCGAAACTGGCTTGGAGAGAACGGCCCTATCGAAATAGGGCTATTTTTAGCGGGGGCCCACACCCCCAATCCAGATTTACACCCCACCTCCTTGCTGTGGGTTCCAGTCGCCATTATGAAAGTCATAAAATGATACCGAAAAATGGCAGTAACATTCTACACACAGAGACGTAATTACATTCTCTTACACCGGGCACGCAATCACCTGATTGGCCTGGTGTAGATGCTGGACTGGTTTGTCTGGGCACCAACAAAACAACCTAACACCACTGCCAACTAATGATAGTATTGGTCAGTGTGCACAGCAGATCCAACCACCCCTGTGCTGATCTTATACTATTGTCCGTGTGCATGATGTACTTTTTCCCTCGCTATTGAAGGGTTTAGCACAGGAGAAGCTATGTTTTACGAGGCATGATACCATCTTCAAACATGGTGTTCTGTATGAAAGCGTGGTGTCTTTCGCTATACAGGGCTATGAGCCAATCCTCTATGTGGAAACAGTGATTTCTTATCTGCAGTGCTGGATTTCCTGGTTTAGGTTTGTTGCTTGTGAATAATTCAGACGATGTTAGAAACGAATCCTTCTGACGTGTTGAAAAACTAATTGAAACACAAGACCACAGCTCAGCAGATGTCGTTTCAGCCATCTTCTATGGCCCTCGTTAAGGTATGTACCTTGACAAGCAAGGGCCATAGTAGAAGGCCGAAACGCGTCGGTGCTTCTGAGCTGGGGAGGGAGATCGGCTTTCTAGTATCTATCAAAATAGCAGCAGGCAATGCCAATCATCTTACACCTTTTCTACGTTTATATACTGCGCTTTCTTCTGCAGTTCTACAAATTACAAGCTAAGACTCATTAAGCATTTCATTTCTCATACAGGAGGAAAGAAGAAACCAGCTGATCACAGTCTCTCCTGCTTTTTCAGTAGCCTAGCATAGTAACATGTGCAGGGCCGGGAGGATCGGCAAAGAATTCCTACTGCAACAGGTATGATATCCACCCCCTAACCCTCCTTGTTCTGCTTCCTCACCCTAACCTCTCTGTCTCGTAGCCTAAGCATAACCTTCCCCTTCTAGCAGCCTAACCTTAAATCTCCCTGTCCTGCAGTATAATCCTAACCTTCTCCTTTTGGCAGCCAAACCTCCCTGTTTTGCAGCCTAACCTTAATCTTCCCCTTCTAGCAGCCTAACCTTAGCCCTCAATGTCCCGCAGCCTAACCTTAACCTTCCCTCTTCTAGAAGCCTAACCTTAGCACTCCATGTCCCGCAGCCTAACCTTAACCTTCCCTCTTCTAGAAGTCTAACCTTACCCCCCCATGTCCCTCAGCCTATCCCTAACCTACCTTCTCTTGGGAACAGGTCATTGTCTGTAATTTTTTCTATATACTACACGTTCCCAATAGGAATTTTCCATTTTCATACTATTTCTGGCACTGACACAGCCGCAATTCAGCCGTCGGCTGTGTCCATACCGGGAATCAGCCATTCTAAGCGGCGACAGCGTACATTGCGTATATGCAGTCTAAAAGACCGCATATATCAAATCTACGTATCGAAATGATACGCAGATTACGTACAATAGCTACTACGCATGCGCAGTAGCTATTGTTCATTGCATTACGTCCGTCTATGGAAGACGGACGTAGTTCTGAACACGGCCCATTGTCTGTATAATTTGTATTGCCTTGTGGATCTAGTTTTACAAATAGTTTTGCTGCTGTTTTCAGCGCTTGGATTTATACCTTATCTTTTAATTAAACTTGTGAGTAGCTCTTTCTGCCTGACGGTTATTGAGTGGCAGATTTTACCGGGACTTGCTGATCAGCGTCAGAGGGTGATTTATTGGAAGGAACACCAGCTGGGTAAGGTGAGGCTTATAAGTTCAGTGAATTATACATCGCTGCTTCTTATTGGCCCATCTCTACCAGTGAGCAATGACAATACATGTACACACCCTTTCTATTTATATACTGTGCTCGTTTGCAAATTGCAAGGTAATATGATCATGCTGTAATGTGGTCTTTTTGTTTTTTGCCCTAGAGACGCGATACCTAATGAGCCAGATAAGTTAACCAAGGAGAAGGGCATCCTTCTCTCTGGTGCCCATTCTACCTGGTAACGTTTCCTCTACAACATCAGGCCAGGATGGCATCGGACAGCCCGGAGTCTCTCATGACCATCTGCACTGACTTCTGTCTCCGGAATTTGAAGGGGACACTCTGCTACCTCTTAGACAATGAAACCTTACGTCTACATCCAGATATCTTCCTGCCCAGTGAAATCTGTGATCGACTGGTGAACGAGTATGACCTTCATATGATTTGTTTTATTAGTGTACTGTTAGAGTGTTCTTGTCACCTGGCCGAATAAATGTTCAGGTTATGAAATACCGAGACATAGTGACCTTATTCAGACGTGAGCTACAAAGCTCAATATCATTGGCTAGATCAAAGTGTGGGTGTGGCCAGCTGTCATCAATACTATAGCTTGTCGTTTGACAGCAAACTATGGGGTAGTTACGCAACGTAACTCAGAGCGTATGAGCCAGTCAAGTATGTTCAACGTAACGACACACGAAGGGGCGACACAAGGAATTACGCTTCGGAGGCGGGATGAGGCATTTAAATCATGCAGTATGGGCGTGCTTAGCGGCGTAAGTACGTGCTGCCTATACGTACATCGTACTCACGCTTTGTAAAGTTAAGGTAGTCTTCAGAAAGCGTAAAATGGCAAAAGTACGTACGTACGTATTTGTTCTTTCTGTTCGTGTTATCTCTAAACACTTTGCAGTAAAGTTGGTTGTTGGGGTGAATTTCATCAGAATCTCGCCACCTGCCCTCCAGAACGGGCAATACACTGCAGATTATTGGCCTGATTATCCCGTTATTGGGGGATCTTTTTAATAATCGCTGTAGTGAGTGGTCGGTGGGTTTTTCCAAACGGCCAATCATTTTACCAGAAACGCTCTGGTACAATTATTTGACCGAATGACCTGTATATTATATGTATCAGTGCAGAGCCAATCAGCTGTAAGGGCCTCCTGTCAATCTCAGCATCCCCTCCCTCTTCAGCATGGATTATTGATCCCAGCAGAAGAGGTGATTGGTGCTGATATCGGGACCTTTTTTTCCTCAGTGGGTGCCGGAGCATCTTGTTGATCATGCGGTTGCCCGTCCTGGACAAGGACTCTCTGTTGATGCTCTATTTGTGTGTGTAGGTAGCTAGATTAGGTGCGATAACTGTCTTGGTTTCTGTTGACTCAGTAAATCGTTTTGTTTTTTTTATAAGGTACATTGAACTGGTGAATTCAGACAGCAGCTTTGAGCCCCACGAGAGCTTCTTTACCCTGTTCTCAGAGCCTCAAAGCACCCGCCTGACACGTCTCCACTTGAAGGAGGATATCGTCCAAGACCAAGACCTGGAAGCCATCTCTAAGCAAGTGAGCAGACACCAGAGATGGGTCCTTAATAACCACCGTTCTGCAAGCTCTCATGTCCTCTGTGCTTATTGTTGTATCCAATGTAAATATTGAACATTGCAGTATTAGGATGATTAAAATCACATACTATAGCTTATATACACTGATGAAACTGAATGGAAAGATATCCTTAGATGCAGTAGCAGTTGTAATTTTAACGTACAAAGCAATCAGATCTGTGTGCAAACAGATTTGTTTACAGTGTGGGTCAGGTGAGTGAGTGCTCGTTATTTGAGCTGCGTGCAATCAGTATGTCTTCTGTTGTGTTACCTGCATTGTTTTACGCTATAGGTTGGAATAATAATTCTGTGAGACTGTATAAAGTTCACGAGGAATATGAGAAGGATTTGATCATATTGCTAAGTCTACGACACAATGTTTAAAATATCCCCCTCTATCTTATCTTTATCTTTATCTCTCCTATCTCTCTATATCTCTCTCTCCCTCCTATCTCTCTCTCTCCTGTCTCTCTATATCTCTCTCCTGTCTCTCTATATCTCTCTCTCCCTCCTATCTCTCTCTCTCCTGTCTCTCTATATCTCTCTCCTGTCTCTCTATCTCTCTCTCTCTCTCCTATCTAGCTCTCCTATCCCCCCTCTCTCTCTCCTATATCTCTTTCTCTCTCTCTCTCTCTCCCTACTATCTTTTTCCTCTCTCTCTTTTCTCTCTCTCTCTCTCTCTCTATTCTCTCTCTCTCTCTCTCTCTATTCTCTCTCTCTCTCTCTATTCTCTCTCTCTATTCTCTCTCTCTATTCTCTCTCTCTCTTTCTCC
>WWET01000932.1:124009-144545 GCA_011038615.1 Limnodynastes dumerilii
GGTGGTTATATATACACAGTGGGGGGGTATAAATGCCGGCTGTGAGGGGGTGAGAGGCGGTCTGGGCCGCTTGGAGCCATGTTGGGTACCCAGGGATGGAGAATGTGTAAAAGACCGGACAGAAGATGGCGGCTCAAGGTGGAAACTCCAATCACCACAGCACCGCCGGCCCTGTCACCGTGTTACTCCTTATGGTTGATGGTTGGGGACGTCGTTTAAAATGAGTCCATAAAGTACACAAGTACTGAAATACGTAAGTTCAAAGCAGTCGCCGTGGGATCGGTGTGGGGGAGGCTGTTGTCTGCCTTCTTCTGCAATACATTCACCATTCTGAACAGTCATTTTATAAGCTGTGGGTTTGGAAAAGTGGAGATGTTGTTGCCCATAGCAACCAACCAGATTTTAGCTGACATTCTCTAGTATGTAAAAAGAAAGCGAAAGCTAGAATCTCATTGGTTGCTTTACGCAACATCTCCACTTTACCAAACCTGCAACATAGCAAATCTGGCCCCTGATATTAGTTAGGTCTGAGAATGTGACTGTGGGTGGTAAGTACAGGGGTGCAAGGAGTGTGGCTGCTACTGGACCCAGAGGAGGGGGAGGAGGGCTCGTGGCAGCCGCTCCCCTTGCACTGTAAGCAAGCTGTCAGAGGCTGACAGCTTAAACCAGCGATCGGCACTCATACATGACAGCACACAAATAGCTTCTATCAGGCAGTGGTCCCGTCAAGCTCCTTCGCCATTCCCTCCTAGCCCCGCCCATCCAGACTCAGGCTCCGCCTCCTTGCTATGGGAGTCTGTCGCCTTACGCCCCTGGTGGCAAACACTTCAATAACACTCCATCCAGTATGTAAATTATTGGGCTCTAGGTCTAGACCTTACGTCATAATGGAGAGTAAGCCTGTAATCCTTATTGTTTATTATTATTATTATTATGCAGATGGCTTTAAACACGTCTGTAAATGCTCTGCTAGGAGCTAAAGAAACCTTTTCTCTTATGGAAGACTTGGAGCAGCGTTTAAGGAGTCAGATTGATAAATTGGAACAGCTGAAATTATCAGTGGCAGACATCCAAAAGGTACAGTAAATATATAGTGTACTGTGACGTTTATCTCTTTATTAACAGTGTTCTATAAACTGCCATAATATTAATTAGTGCTTTCTCATTTTCAACAATCAGGGGCCAGATTTACTAAGCCGCTGGGTTTGGAAAAGTGGAGATGTCTCCCATAGCAACCAATCAGATTCTAGCTCTCACTTTCCTATGACATACTAGAAAATGTCAGCTTGAATCTGATTGGTTGCTATGGGCAACATCTCCACTTTTCCAAACCCTCAGCTTATTAAATCTGGCCCCATGACACAAGACTGGGAAAGAGCAGACAGATTGGGCAGACTATTCACAATTAAGGCCCGGATTCACAACCGCATATACGCAGGCTACGTAACGAAACGATACGTAGGTTACGTAAAAGAGTTACCACGCATGCGTAGTAGCTACTATCGGGAAATTAAGGACATATGTGCAATGCGTCCGGGGTTGTGAATCCGGGCCTAAGAGCGCAAATGCGCACGCCAGATGTTACGCAGAGGATCCCCATGAGGAAGAAACTCTGTTATTTCCCAAATCGCTGCGCTGGCACTCCAGCCCGGTGCCACAATGTGGTGCCATACCCTCGCGGATCCGGGTGATCCAGTCATAGCCTTGTCACTGTAGGGACTGATGCCTAATTGGTTATGGAAAGGGTACATATAGGATTTACGTTTACCATAGAAGGGGAAAGAACCGAGGTTGTTAACGTGGTGGAAGGAGTGAAGATTGAGGTTGAGGGACTTGGTAAACTTGTCTGAAGAGGTGAGTTTTAAGAATGCGCTTCAAGGGACTAGAGGTAAGTCTTACTGGGTGAGGAAAAGGTCATTCCACAGAGAGGGTGCAGCACAGAAGGAGTCTTGTAACTGGGAATTGGAGCTTTTAGTGAGTGTGGAAGAGATTTACAGATCCTGTGTAAAGAAAACAGAACAAGGTGGGGGATAGCTTGAGCCCATGTGAAGTTATGTATAGGTATATATCTACCTTATATGTATAATAAGTACTCTGGATGTAATAGCATTGCCCACTATATAATATACATATATATGAATAATAATATATATAGCCTCCTGTCATAACATACAAGGTTCTGTTACTTGCTTATTTTTTTGTTCCCCAGTCCATTGTTTCAAGCTGCATGGAGCACAATACTGGGGACCTGAAGACATCTCTAGCGGAACATACAGCGTTTCTGTGCGCCCTAAATGAGCGCGTGGAATCCTTACAGACGAGCACGCTCCTTGTACAGGTATATTCAAACACCATAAACACCAGTCAGTGTAGAGGGGTTACTTATGCAGACCCTCCAACGTGACCCATTCCATTAGGTACAAAATACTCCGCTCCTGAGGGCCACCTGTCAGTTACTATGGTAACAACCTTTGTTGAGAGAAAAAAGTTTTATTTAAACAGTAGTTAGTTCATTAAATCCAGGTGAGTGACCGTTGGATCAAGAGCAGAGCATTTTGTACCTAATAGAAGGTGTCATGTTGGAGGGTCTGCTTATGTTATTATTTATTCATAAAGAGCAATGGAATTACCCGGAACTACTGTAAAATACTTATTAGGAAGCAATTTAGTGAAATGCAAATAAAAACACAAGGAGGATATAAATCTCTCCGTGCCTAAGATTCGAACTCATGACACCAGTGCAACCACATTACCCATGGTACCACTGTGCTGGCTAAGCTGTGTTAACACAGTGGATCCAATCCAGAGGTGAGCGTACGCCAGCTGACCTGGCGTGATCTGCTACTGCACATGCTCAGAACTGAAGAATGCGCCATCAATGGCGAACCAGATATGAACGTAACTCTTGCTGCGGCGGCTTGCGTGTTGAGGGACACAATAATCAGAACCTCCATTCACAGTCAGCATTACACTACAGCCCTGCATTTGCGCACGTAGCGGCATTGCGCTTAGCAGCTGTGTTCCCGTACGCTCTGAGCCGTAATTGCTTGCAATTTAAATGCACCTTTGTGTGAGCTTTTCGATCACATGCACCCCATGCCGGTTTACGCTCAGATCTGGACCGGTCGCATGTGCGCATCCCGCCGTGTCCCTCTCCGTTGTTGGAAAGACTTGCGCAGTCATGAAAGAAATTTTCCACTCACAACATTTTATCCCGGTCTTTACATAAATTATTATTAACGCTTACTTATATAGCGCCACAAATTGTCCGCAGTGCTTTATAGAGAACATTAGACATTCACATCAATCCCTGCCCCTATAGGAGCTACTTTCTAAAGTCCCTGACATACACTCAGTCTAATGTTAATTTCGTCAGCAGCCATTTAACCTACCAGTATTTTTTTGCCGTGTGGGAGGAAACCGGAGAGCCCGGAGGAAACCCACACAGACACGGGGAGAACATGCACAGTCCACACACATAAGGCTTTGTCTGGGAATTAAACTCTTGAGCTTAGTGCTGTGAGACACAAGTGCTACTCACTGAGCCATCATGCTGCCTATAAATGGTGATAGTATTGCAGAATGCATCATATGTTATCTATGTACCATCAATGACACTGCAGTATATAACCTATATCCTCACAGTCAGACACAAAATAATATATTCCCATAAATCTATACAGCAGGCATATAGTATGGGGAAACTACAGCTCCCAGCATGCTTTGCCAGGACCCATCTGTGTTGTTGGAGTTTGCTGGAAGTTGTAACCAATCAGTCATTTTCTTTCGTTGATAACTTGACAGTTAAAAGCTCATTGCTAATTGGTTGAACCTAAATAAAGTAGGAGTTATTTAACTCTAGTTATAAAGTAATACACTGTATTTCTTTCTACATACAGGCATGCCCTAAGCCTAAAGTAGGTAGCAGATGGAGATCAAGGAGCTACAGAACACGTCCTCATTACTGTGATGACACCCAGTCTGAAGCAGGGTGGCACCTGGGCTGGCAGCGCAGGAACAGCGACGTGGCATCTGAGATGTCATGTGCTTGGTGACAGTTGTAATGTTGTGTCTTTCAGGTTATTTATCCTAACATGTAACAGAAGAAGGTACAGGAGGAACCTAAACCCTAGGACAGGCCTGGCCAACCAGTGGCTCTCCAGGTGTTGTGCAACTACGAGTCCCAGCATGCTCTAACTGAATATTCATAGTAATACCTGGCAAAGCATGCTGGGTCTCGTAGTTGCACAACACCTGGAGAGCCACAGGATGGCAAGGTCTGCCCTAGGAACTAACAGTACAACAATGGCCCTTTTTCTATGTTAATAATAAAGAATTGTCTCGTGTGCCCCCCGTTTTATTTTCTGAAGTCAAATGCAGAGTAAAAGGTCATTCATACAATAACCTCTACCCAAGATCACAGCAGGCCTGAAACAGAAATCTGATTGGACCCCAGAGCTATAGATGCAGTATCCAATCACAAGGCAACCATATTAAGCATGCGTGTGTTCACAGTGCTAAGCACTCCCATCGTATAGGGGGGACTACCAATAGCTAGGGCCTGGAAGGGTACACAGATAGAGGGCACGCCCATTGTAATAAGAAGTGATGCCCCCTTGTGGTCACAGACCAGACTCTGTGGAAAGCTGATCTAAACTTGGGAAAGCGAGTGAAGAAATAAAGATGTCTGTGATTGCTTCTATTGACTAAAGCAAAACCTATTCAAGCAAGATGACCCTGACCCAACGAAAGCCAAGTTTCCATACTACAGGCGCTCCCCCAGCAATATAGACACACCTGAGGATTCTGTGAGATATAATCATGTTACATACATGGCATTCCTAGCGTTCATACATTCCTATATAAATGCTCATAAAATAAAAACATTACGATATTATGTGCCCGATTCAATTGACCGCAAAGACAAGAATAAGCGCGAAGTTCTCCTATTCTCATCTATCATGGTAAGAAAAATTTGTGGATTTTATTCTCTGTGGGGCCCGTATAAAGATCCGCAATGTCAATTCACGGGAAAAGCACAGCGACCAGGCATCCCGGAATGTCTGGAAGACTCCCAGCAGAACAGGCAAATCTACCGCATTTAGGGCCAGATTTACTAAGCTGCGGGTTTCGAAAGTGGAGATGTTGCCCATAGCAACCAATCAGATTTAAGCTGATAATAATTCAATGAGATCTAGAATCTAATTGGTTGCTATGGGCAACATCTCTACTTTTCCAAACCTGCAGCTTAGTAAATCTGGCCCTTAGGCTTGATCATGTGATTAAATGCATCTATCTGCCTAAAGACCTGTCCCTTGCCTATCAATGCTCTGTTCTGTCACATTACTAACGACGGGTGGGATTTTCACTATTTCATAACCTGTCCCTTACTAACAACTAACACTGTGTATCTCAGGAGGAGGAAAAGGGTCATCTTTTGTCTAAATATGTAAGAGAAAAAAACAAAAAACACCCTTTTCATTATCCTGATAGAGAAATAATGTCCCAATATTACATATAATAACATCTCTGGCAGTCCCAGTGTGGTGACGATGTTAAGGCTGACAGCCGCAGAGAATACATTACCAGTGACAGAAACACTCACTGCTGGTATTTTAGCAAAATAAATATATACATGTAATAATTGTTGGCTTAGTTAGTTTTAAGACAACAGCCGTTAAAGCTGTATACTTTCTGCAGGATGGATCTGCTGGTTTCTGTGTCTTCTGTGTGTTAATGCCTCCTAGGCCTCTACTTATTGTTTTCTCTTCTCAATTTCCTGCACACACAAAGAGTAAAAGTTAATCTCCTACAACTAATGTTTACAAACTGCACAGCCTACTGGAACTCTGCTATTCCCTATTAATGCCAACAACACTCCACCCTTCTGACACATGGGACAAAAGTCATCGTGTTGATGGGTAGAAAGAAGAGATGTGGCAGAGGAGGTAGAACATCCTTGTTTCATCATATCGCCCTTTGCCAGATGTTATCCTGATTCGTCATGCTGACAGAGCGGATCATTTCTGGTGTTATAGCTTTGCACATAAAAGCTTCTTGATAGAACGCTTTCCTACTCATGTCATCTGGTAACACTGAAATACAGACACAAATCTAGTTACTGGGGGCCTGATCCAGAGCTACGCTTACGCCGGCTGAAGTTAGGGTAGCCTTCAGCCGGCGTAAGGGAGACTTAATACGCTCCTACAAGGGGGAGTGACGAGCCAGAGCAGCGATGTTACGCTGAGCGCTACAGCACTCAGTGTAACATCGTAGCTCTGGATCAGGCCCTAGGAGACAATGGGTTTCAATCATCTATAAAAAGCAACATAAAATATAAAGAATTCAAACTACAAAGATAATCTTACTGCCCCATAATGTATAACCAATAGAAAAATAAATAAATTAGAAGAGTTTCTGGGGTTTTTTTTGTTGTATTTTTTTCTTAGAAAATTAATCATTGGAAACCTTTCATATGTTATAGTATTGGTTACAATAAGAAGCATGAAGACATCAGGTGATTGTTATTTTGTTTGCATAATGCATCTATAAAGTTATGTAGATTTTGAACCTAGCGGTTCCCAAAGTGTGCACCGTGATAGCTTTGGGGGGCCACAGTGCACATACAAGGGTGCCACTAGTCCAGTGCTGGTCAATGCTTGGGAGCTGCAGAGAGAGACTGTACTACATTGATGTATGTGTAGCACAACCTTTCTCCTTGCAGCTCCTTGTGGCTTGCTGGGTAATGAAAGCACAGTCTCTATTGGACATGTCTCTCCATATTACTGTTAAACATGGATATGGCTGTAATTGTGCAGACTGTGCAAAAAGCATCTATTTGCCTTCTGGCTCCAAAATATGGTGTAGTGACCATTACAGGAATGCTGTACCTTTAACCCTCTCCGTAAAGTTCTTTATAATGTCCAGCTGTCTATTGAGGGCAGCACAATCCCTCTTTAATTCTGCAAGTTCTTTCTGAAGGTGGCCCTCTTTCCGCATGGAAGGAAAATAAAATAAGATTTTGAATAGTTATGATATGTAATATTTATTAAAAACATGCACATCTAAATATATCCTCATATGTTTCTGTATGTCTCTGTGTATATGCCTTAAAAATAATACGGCATGTCCAATAAGAAAATGCTGCTGATTAGCACTGCTATAATATGTCATGTCCCCTTAAAAATTAAAGTCACCTATGTAGTCTCTGTGATCATACAATAGTATAAAATCACCACTAAAATCACCTCCCAACTGTCCCTATTTTCATGGAACTGTCCTGATTCTTGGGTCACACAAGGGCGGGGTTTATAGGAAAATGAGGGGAGTTCTGACCACATATGGTCATTCAATATGCCTGATTTTTGTATTTTAACCATTAGTCCTTACCAACATACATAGCACTGGCTCACGGGTTTAATTACTAAAGCCATATCCTGGCTGTATCCAGCCTTCCGTTCGCTCTATGGGAGACCATTCCCATCACATGTACTGGCTTAATATCCCAGAACCCCACCCCTTCTTGTATTTCTCCACTCCCTTGCATATCCCAGCCATCCTTTCACCCTATTGTATGTCTCCAGCCATCCTTTCACATCCACCTTACATCCCAGCCTCTAGTCTGTGCTGTGGCTGCACTCCTAGATAGCAGCTCTTAATTAAGTTAAGCAGTGGAAAAAAAGAGGTGAAAACCTACACCTTGACAAACCAAATACATTTTTATTTTTTGTTTGCAGGGAAATTCCTGACTGATTTTTTTTTTTGTACACAAAAACTAAATAGCTTGAATTTTTTAGATTCTAATTTAGAGTTCAATTACAAAATATCACACCTCAACTAAAATGGGTGATGTCTTGATGAATTGAAACCACATGGGATAAGTATTTTTACCATTTAATAAGGAAATAGATATTCTGCCGTTCTATAATATGTCCAATAGATGGCGCTCTCGCGTCTAAGGAAGCAGGTGCAGTGCTGTTATCGGTCTGTCCGCTAGAGGTCGTTTTTCTTGCGTTGCTAATGACCGTTGAGATGGGGGCAGTGATTATTTCTCTCCGCTAGATGGCGCGCCGCTCCCGTTAGTCTGTGTACGGTATCCCGGGAAGATTGAAGTTGCTGGGAGTGGGGCGGAGGAGAAGGCGGAGGCGGCGGCCGCCCGGTGTCTGGAGGGTAATGGCTGGGGAGCTGCAGCTGCAGGTGAGCAAGGTCTGGCCCTTGGGGCCCTAAGATCTCCTGAACATGTGTGTGAGTGAGTGGAAGAGCCCGGAGGGCATGAAGGTGCCTATTATAGGCTGGTGGCATACTTATAAATATACATATATCCGTGTATATCCGGGATATTAATACAGCTCATCATATATGTGTTCTGTGTTTACATATAGGTGACTATGTGTTATTAGCACGTTATCACAATTTGTTTGTTTTTAAACTCTTGATAAGTAGGTTGTGAACGCCCTGGACTTCAAAACCCTATGTATGTATATATATAGATATATAGATATATAGATATATATATATATATATCTATATATCTATATATATATATCTATATTTATTTATGTTTCTCATCAAAATCTGCTTACTTTTTGTTTTATTTTTGCACAATACACAAGTTTTAGCTCCTTAGTTGGCTTCTTATGCAAAATATCTTCTCCACCATTTGGATTGCTCACTTTGCACAGAAGATGTCTCCCGTTGTTGGAATCCTTCCTAATGAGGACCATGAAGTGGGTGGCACCCGACCATATATGGAATGTGTGTGTAAGGAGAATAGTGAGTGCATTACCAGACAGAAACTGTAGGGGGAGCAGACAGGCACCACACACACACACACACTGACTGGTAAACCTGCATAGTGGGCCAATGCTAAAAACCATAAGGGCACCTTAAGAATACCCCCTGTATTCATTTGAAAGGGTTTTCCTTATGGGGACCAGCTTTTTGGTCCCCACACCACAAGAGGTCCCCACGATGTGACTGTGTAAACAGATTCCAGTCCCCACAATGACACACACACACACACACACACACACACACACACACACACACACGGAATATAAATATCAGGCCAAAATATCAGTGGGGCAGTAATGGTTTTAATACAATGGGCCAATGTATAACTTTAATTGTAAAAAGGATCTATAGTAAATGTAATGTTTTTAAAGTCACAACGTTGTTCTGTATTTGATGTATAACTCCTCTCAAATCAGAATCTGGATGTTTATAATCAATTTGTTTTGTATGTAGGGACGTGATGTTATATCTTTGCGTATACTATTGCTCTTCGATATTTGAACGTATATTATTGTGTATTGTATTTTATATCTGTGCCTGTAATACACGGTTGTGGTGGTAGGGGATGATGGTTCATTTAAAATACCTGGAATTTTTAACCAGTAATCTGTAAACTTCCTTCACTCCCACTTTAAAAGAATGCACTGAGATGTGTGTATATGTGTGTGATATATAGTGTGCTATGAGTGATGATGCTTTCTTATTAAATCTCCAGTGTTTATTAGTCTAGGCTGACAGCAGCGTACCCTCAGTAATAAAGGGAGCTTTAAATATCCCTTTGGCAGGTGATTTAACCTGTTTTTCTTCCTCCTTGGTTCCTGACACCCTTCTCCCTATGACAGGTTTACTAGTGGGGCCTCTCTTGTAATGAATGAAATTCATTCATTGTCATTTATTGGAATATGTGTCAGGCTTCATACGCGGATGATGGTTTTTTAAGGCCTTCGCTTATCCTGTGTAACCTACTTTTAAATAGGACGTTCCCCTGAACACAATGAAAGAAGCCAGTTTGTAGGATGGAACAGAAATATTCATTAGGAGCTCATCGCATCAATAAGGCAGTCGTGAATCCTTGTTATGGGTCTCTGCTTATAGCTCTGTACTGAGCAGACGGAATACGCCGCATCCTTAATGTCTGGATACAATTCCCGTTAGCTGCAGGCTTATGAATGACCCCCCCCCCCCCCACCACCATTGCGGCAGGCTATAAGACGTGGCTTGGTAATTGCTATATTCCTCGGTTTGTTTGTTCAGGCTGCTATTATTTATCAGTCCTGTGTTATGTGACTATTATGGCAAAGCAGTCACGCGGCACAAGATGTAGGGCTAGATTTACTAAACTAGTGGACATTCGTGAGAGCTAGAATCTGATTGGTTGCTATGGGCAACATCTTAACTTTTCCTTTTCTGCAGTGGAGGAAATCTAGTCCATAGTGGGGACAGGGTTTGGATTTCACAATGAGTTCTTTCTGTTTGTCGTAAATATTTCAAAATACCTGCATTTCGAGAGATTTTGGAAAGGAGATATTGGTTTGAAGGAGGATAGTCAACATGATATTTAAAGGGAGGAACATTTCTGATGATTGCTTCAATTATAGGTATAATAATAAACTTGTATATTCAATCATTTTGGCGGTTATAATTTAGGCTTCTGCCTCAGCATTAACAGGTTAGACATAGGACCTGATCCAGACTTAAGAAGGAGCTTGAAATTAAGAAAGGAAAGTTGCTCCTGGGCTAAACCATGTTGATTGCAGGGGGAGTCATATTTCATCAGCTGCAAACAATATTAGAGTTGAGAGGTGATGTTTCCTATCCCAAGTCTAAATAACAGTGTGATAGTAACGCTGGTCAGTATCTGTGTGCAGTAAGCAATTCAAAGATATATCCCTGCATGCACAGAATACAATTACCTTGACTCCCCCTGAAATCAACATGGTTTAGCCCAGGTGTAACTTTCCTCTCTTAATTTCAAGCTCCTTCTTCAGTCCAGACCTCTGTTCATGAAAAGCTCATGTGAGTAGCGTATTTATGCCTACGATGCACTCCCCTTGGTTGTACTTGGTTTTGCCTTACTCCCAGCAAACCCTACCCTAACTTTTCTGATCATAACCGTGGACGTCCGTAAACTCAATGCGTAGTTACGACGCTTAGCACGCCCATACTGTACGATTTAAATGCCTCACCCCGCCCTCGGTGTGTATTTACGTATTTCGGATGCCAGGCACGTCCCCTCGAGCGTATTTATGAAGGTGTTACGATCAAGGGCCGTACTCTCAGAATTTCGAAGCGTAAAATCTGCCCCGCGCATTCGCAGTAAGCACAAATGGCCGTTTTTACGCTTATGCCCGTTGTAAAAAAACGCACCTGAGCGTATGTCTGGATCAGGGCACTTTGGTTCAGTACTGTACAGCACATTGGCCAGCTGGATAGATTGCACTGATTGGGATATGCGGCTTGTGATGATTGCATTCCAGTGTGTATGGAAGGTAGTAATCCATTCCTGTGTTTCTGATCACCGCCTGGACCCTGCCTGCATGTGACATCTCGCTGCTATATACTGCTCATATTAAAAACACGTACAAACAAAAACAGCTTTTATCATTTAAAGGCAACTTTGTCTTTTATGAGTCTGTTGTATCTCTCTCTGGCCGGATCCAGGGGCGAGAGTACAACCAGCCTAACGTGATGTGTCTGTGCGTGATCTTCCACTGCACCTGCTCAGAGCTGAAGAGAGCACTTTCCTGATTCAGGTCTGGGCGCATCTCGGGCTGCAGTGGCTTGGCCTGGTAATGAAGGGGTGGAGGGATGCAGACAATGTACAGCAAGGACCTAAGCACTAGCAGATGCACCTGATCCAGAGAGAAACCTAAAAAAAGGACTGTTTACATCAAAACATGTGCACCATCCCCAGGTTATGTCCGAGGGGCCGACCTTCCGTGTCCTATTTCAGACCCTTGCGTGACACTTTAAACACATTCAAATGGGCCAAAAATACGATGTATTGTGCATGTGTTAAAGCAGGCCTGGCCTACCTGAGGCTCTCCAGGTGTTGTGAAACTACAACTCCCAGCATGCTTTAACTGCATAGGCATAGCTGATACATGATAAAGCATGCTGGGAGTCGTAGTTCTACAACAGCTGGAGAGCCACAAGTTGGCCATTCCTGTGATAAATCATGTCTACATACAGTAAGAATTAAAAAAATAAATGTGTTTCATTTTTTTTTTAATTAAAATATTGTTTTTTATTATTTTGTGACATTTACATTCAGACAGTCATTAATCAGACCTCTATTTAGTCAGCATAACACTGTACCACCCTGCACTTGGGCAGTGTATTTGGGCACGTGGCTGGGTTGCACTTAGTTGTTGTGTTGCTACGTGGTGTAATTGGTTGCAATCCCCCCTCCCTGCAGCCTGACCCTAACCCTCCCTTCCTAAGAGCCTAACCCTAACCCCCCCTTCTCTATAGCCTAACCCTAAGTCCCCTCCTCCCTGCAGCCTGAACCTAACCCTCCCTTCTCTGTAGCCTAACCCTTAGACCACCCTCCCCTCAGCCTGACCCTAACCCTCCCCTTCTATCGCCCTAACCCTCCCTTCCTAAGAGCCTAACCCTAACCCTCCCCCTCCAACACTAAAATGCCCCGGAGAGGTTACTCCCCTCTCCGGAGCTGTGTGCATATTATTTCTAACAGCCGCCCCATCGGAGCGAAGATGCCCACCGCACTCTTTCTAACGCTGCTTTGCGTATATGCCTCTGGATCCTCGGTATCCGTTATCTTATCATTTACAGGGAGCCAGAGTCTGTGTCACCTGGAGATTCAGCCCTTTGGGGGTCTTTCTGTGTGAGGCAGATCTAGGTAGTGGCCCTGCTCAGGACACTGGCTCTTTGTAGCAGATGGAGTTGGACATTGGCCCAGGCATATTGAGTCAGCCGTTCTGTAGCAGGAAGCAGTTCCAGGAAATGACGGCCTGTCTGCTAAGGATCTCAAATCCCCTTTATAAATGTTTCCCCTTAACGCCAGCTATGATGTCCCGTGCCGAGGTGCCCCTCCCGTCACAGCAGCATCAGGTGGATCTAAGGTTACTCGTCATGTTACTGAAAATCTTTACATTCAGTGTTTACCTATCCCCAGGGCTTTACAGGTGCAATCCTCGGGGCCCGTGAGTCATGTTCCTCTAGTTACCTGCAGAGCGCTTTAACTCCTTGGTGTCTGCCGCATCACTGCAATGTGTGTTTTTTTTGTCCCCACAGGGAGGCCACAGGATGGAGTTCAGGAACGGCGGGCCGGAGTTGCTGGACCCGGGCTTCCAGCAGCAACTGGAGGACTCCAGGGAGCTGCTGAAGAGGGAGATTCAGAGAGAGCTGAAGATCAAGGAGGGGGCTGAGAATCTGCGCAAGGTGTCCACGGACAAGAGGCACCAAAGCCACGTGGAGAGCCAGCTCAAGGCGTCCAATCGCCGATTGCAGGAGCTTCACCGGCAGCTGCAGGAGCTGAACGGCAGGATTGTCATTATGGAGAAAGACAACAAGCCAGGCACGAACCTCCGGGATCAGGCTGAGATTTACACGACCGCTAAAGATCTGTTTATATGAAATAAAAGGACAACTAAGTCACCCTAGTAACAGGAACTTGCCAGAACTTCACGTCAGTTACATTAGTTTGTAAACACCTCTGTTAGGGAAACATAGAAGGTGACGGCAGATAAGACCCATCCGGTCTCTACTGCATCTCAGCCTAATCTCGCACTTACTTTAGTTTGAGATTTAGGATATCCTGATGTTTATCCCAAACATGTTTAAATTGCTCTACTGTGTTACCTTCTACCACCTCAGATGGGAGATAATTCTACTTATCAACTACCCTTTCAGTGAAGTCATTTTGCCACTAAACCTCCCACCCCCCCGTTTATACACCTGTCCTCGTGTTCTCTCCTGTGCCCCCCCCCTCCTTTCCCCCTTGATTTATGTGAAAGCTGCTATCATATCCCCCTGGCGCTTCTCTGCTCCGAGCTACACATGTCTGGTTCCTCTAGTCTCTCTGTGTGCTGTGACATTACTGCTTCTCTCTTTCTAGTACCAATTCCTCTCCCTATGCAGTCAAGTATCTCACTTGCCTTTACTTTGCTACATCACTTGGCTACTTTTTAATCACATAAAACAGTGACTGCTAGATCCCTGTCCTCCTCAGTAGTTCCTCTATGTAGGACGGAGATGTACATCATAGAAGTATTAGAACATGAAGGCAGCAATGACACAGGAGGAAATATCAGGAAACTGACAGGGTAGTGGATACATGGAACAGTCTCCCATCACAGGATGCTCTTCTTTGCACAGTCTCTAATGTATTTATGCCCTTCTGGAGATACGGCCTCCAGAACTGAAAACAGTATTCCAGGTGAGGTCGTACCAATGACCTATAAAGTGACATCACTACTTCCCTCTATCTGCTACTAATTCCTCTCCCTAATCTGATCTTAACTGCTACAAGAGAGTGTGTTGTAAAACTACAAGTCCCATTATGCTCTAACATAGAGGGCATAGCTGATGCCTGACAAAGCAAGCTGGGACTTGTAGTTTCACAACACCTGTTGAGCCACAGGTTGGCCAGGCCATGCATAGACTGTAAAGAAAGAGATTATGTCCCGCACCGGTCCAGGGTGAGTGATATTGAAATTGTACACAGGTGGCGCCATGAGGACACTCCAAAATACAAGTACAAGCGGGTGCAACCATTGGTAAAGCAATCAGAAAAGATTATAGCGAAAACTAAACAGTAAACCCTGGAAGACCAATAATAAAGGTGCACAACAAGCCAACAAGCCAACACTATCACAGCATCAGATCTTTATTACAATGATTATAAAAGTGTTCATAGTCACATCGGGCTGGATCCAGACTTAAGTAAGTGCTTGAAATTAGTTACACCTGGGCTAAACCATGGTGATTGCAGGGGAGTCATATTCCATCTGTTGCAAACAGTATTAGAGTTGAGAGGTGATGTTTTCTATCCCAAGTCTAAATAACAGTGTAATAGTAAAGCTGGTCAGTATCTGTGTGCAGTAAGCAATTCAAAGATATATCCCTGCATGCAAAGAATACAATTACCTTGACTCCCCCTGAAAGCAACATGGTTTAGCCCAGGAGTGACTCATTTCAAGCACTTTAAGTCTGGATCCAGCTCATCAATCATAAAAAGTAACATTGGACCACGTGACACAATAGACAAACATACTAAAAACATGCTGTGTACACTACTTTATATGATTGATACAGGAAGGTGATGTCCGTGTTTGCTGTTTTTAGTACGTTTGTCTATTGTGTCACATGTTTCCAATGTTACTCTTTATGATTGATGTGGCGATGAGCACTTTTATAATCGTTGTAATAAAGATTTGATGCTGTGATAGTGTAGGCTTGTTGTGCACCTTTATTATTGGTCTTCCAGCGTTTACCGTGCATAGACTGTAACTGACGTTATTTATCTGGCTGTGGGTCAGCGGCGATTTCAAATTGGCTCTGGATTCGATTGCTTTTGTCCTGCCGAGGACAAGCAATCGAAGATCCGGAAGACGAATGAGCAGCGGCGAGAGGTGAGTATTTATCCTACCCCAACCCTTATCCAAATTCTTACAATAACCTTCCCCTTCCATTATAATAACCCTAACCCTCCCTTCCCCTGAACTTAAGACTGCCTTGTTCATAGCCTGACCCTAAGACTCTCTTCCCCGCAGCCTAACCCTAAGACTCTCTTCCCTGCAGCCTGACCCTAAGACTCTCTTCCCTGCAGCCTGCCCCTAAGACTCTCTTCCCTGCAGCCTGACCCTAAGACTCTCTTCCCTGCAGCCTGACCCTAAGACTCTCTTCCCTGCAGCCTGACCCTAAGACTCTCTTCCCTGCAGCCTGACCCTAAGACTCTCTTCCCTGCAGCCTGACCCTAAGACTCTCTTCCCTGCAGCCTGACCCTAAGACTCTCTTCCCTGCAGCCTGACCCTAAGACCTGACCCTACCCTTCCCTGCAGCCTGACCCTTAGAGTCCCTGCCCTGCAGCCTGACCCTAAGAGTCCCTTTCCTGCAGGCTAACCCTAAGATTCCCCTCCTCACAATAATACCAATGCAACGGGTCTGTGACAGCGTTTCCCAATTAATGGGTCAGTATTCTGATCAGCACACTTGCACACTTATTCATTAAATATTCTAATTAGCGCTATTTTAGAAATGGAGACGGTCATTAATGAGCTTTCGGCTCTCTCTGTTTCGGAAACAGCTCTTTCCGTACGGAGACTGCATCCCATTTATCCATCCATATTGACAATTTCTAGAAGCTAAAATATCTTGTTGATTTATCTCTTTTAGATGGATCGGTGTCTCCGGACCCCTGTCTATTCGATCAGAGCCAGGATCCGAGACAGCGCAGGGTGGAAGCGCTGAAGAGACAGTTACACATAGAGAATAAGGTCCGACAAGGGGCAGAGAACATCATTCAGATGTTTTCCAGCGGCGCCTCTAAGGTGAGTAACCGCTGAGTCTGGTCACATGGGTATTGACCGTTCCCCAATAATGGGCTGTGACAGGATTCATTGTACGGAGCTTCCTTCCCAGCAGCCGCTGCAAAAAATCAATCAATCTATTCCTCGTAAGAAAGTTTTATTCTGTTTTTTTCCGGCTGCTGACAGACCTTTACCCAGATCTTTGCTTTTACTTTCTGCACGTTGTTAGATTAAATCCGTACTTCAAAGTGATTTATTCTATATTGATATTACTGGGGAAAATAAAAGCAGACATTGCACTGGATCCAGATTATGAAATGAGAGTGTGTAGAATGTCCGCATTTCGATACGGTGCATGCGAGCACCTCAGGAGGGGGACGTAGTAGACTTGGTTAAACCCTTATGTGCAATTGTAATATACGTGCCCGGACCATTTTCTATGGGACTGATGTGTAATATTTAAGGCAGGGTGCTGGGTATGGAAGATACAGCGATCCGCTGTCTGAACTCCACTGCCGCTGCGTACAGTGTTCCGATCGTGGGTGTAGATCGGTGGTATGAACGGCCCTTTTTTCCCAAAAACGCCATTTCGTACCATGCAATTGCAAAGTGGCTCCCAAATCGATTGCTTCTGCCCTGAGGAGGAGAAGCAATCGATCCACTGAAGAACGAATGGTAAGTATTTATTCTACCCTAACCCTAAGACTCCACCTCCCCGCAGCCTAACCCTAAGACTCCACCTCCCTGCAGCCTGACCCTAACACTCCCTAAAAAGTGCAATGCAAGTGACACAAAAGTAAAAAGGCATCAATAAAATGGTGCTGTGTGTGAAAGAGGGCTAAAGTCTATATATAATAGTGCCTCAAAATTAATAAGTGGAGAGGTTACCCATGGCAACAACTGAAAACATGGCAGGAGAGGATTCAGAAAGAAAAAGGGAGAAGAGAGGCCAACAGGAGGCCAGGAAACAGTGGGGTTATGCCTGGAGGAAGAGAAGCAATCGATCCCCCGTAGAATGAAGTCTCCGCGCCGAATGGTGAGTATTGATCCTACCCTAACCATTGTTCTAATCCTTACCCTAACCCTCCACTTCCATTACCCTAACTCTAACCCTCTCCTCCCCGCAGCTAACCCTAAGACTCCTCCTCCCCGCAGCCTGACCCTAACACTTCCCTCCCCGCAGCTTAACCCTAAGACTCCACCTCCCCACAGCCTGACCCTAACACTCCCCTCCCTGCAGCTTAACCCTAACACTCCCCTCCCTGCAGCTTAACCCTAAAACTCCCCATAGAGTCCTACTCGCCTGTCCAGTTGGTGCGGTGGGTCTGCTGCGTTGTTTCCAAGCATACTTACCCATTCATAAAAATGGTATTTAAAAATAGTGCTATTTTTCCGAAATAGAGACAGCTTTCATTGGGGAGGCTTTTAAACTGAACTGTATCGGGTTCAGTCTGTGCGTGAGCCTATGCTTGTGGAGAAGTTAAGTCAGGGTTACATTGAAATGAGATGAAGTCCGCACATCAAAGGGGAGTGTCATGGGAATCCATTAGCCTCTAGTGACTTTAGCCAATCTGTGCTTGCGGGAATTGCACTCTAATCTGGATCAAGTCCAAAATTACATTTTCATTGGTCAGCAAGAACCTTGCACTGGTCAGTAAAAAGAATAAAAAATCTGACACAGAATGATTTTGAGATTAATTATCATCTTTAAACCTTAAAATAAGTAATTTTTCCCTATTTTGTGCATAATGTTCTTACTTTCCTTTTTTAAGCCATTAATAACCGCTCTAATGTGCAGTGATTGCCTACACCCAGCGGCCATATTTTATTCAATGATTTAAGAGTGCAGCCTATATATTGCTTAATGACATTAACTAAAGCAGCCATTTTGTGACCTGAACCAAAGATCCAGGAAAAAGCAGACTATCCATTCACCAGTGGTCTAGAGCAAACATTGACACAAAATGGCTGCCTCAGGTATGTCTACAGTTCATAGGAAGTAGAAAGACTGCATTCTTGTTGCACCATCTGTTTGAAAGCTGAACCTCCATGATTTGCAATATTAAAAATCGGCAAAGAACATACTTACTTTGTTATTAGGAAGGAAACTTTTTCGTTATGAGAATTTTCTACTCCGAATAATTGGCAAGAGCTGGGATATTAACAGGTTTTTATAAAACGCCATCATATATCAATGCACTTTGCAATTTGTAACAATAATGTTAAAATAACGCAGGTGTGCAGCTACTTGAATCGGGCCCTAAGTGTTTAAGCAAATTGTATAATAGAAAGGGAAATTGGATTAGCAAAGTGGTTGTAAGTAGGGTAGACAAAGTTTAAGAAGTAGATAAAGGAATTTGGGAAGCTTATCTGAAGAGGTGAGTTTTAAGGAAGTGCTTGAAAGTTTTAAGAGTCGGGGATAGTCTTAATTAGCAAGGAAGGTTATTCCAGAGAGTGGGTGCAGCCCGGGAGAAGTCCTGTAACCAGGGCCGGCGTGATGCACTCCGCGGGGACATGCGGCACATCCAGGCACCATGCTGGATAGGCACAGCCGCCACTCATCCCCCTGCTTCTCAGAGCTGACATTTAGCCAGATCTGTGAGAGCCAGCGTCGGTCCTCAATACAGCGGCGCCGGCATGTGCTGTAGGTAGATGCTGGATCCAATGGGCTAAAGGACCTCTGCTGATGTCTAGCCCATGTGACCAGTCACCTGGTCAGAACGAGGAGTTTTTGCGGGGGGGACGTCAGACATGCTAGCACCAGCCCTGCCTGTAACCGGGAATCAGAGCAAGTGGATATCTATGTGTGTGTAGTCTCATTGATGACTTTGTAAGTAAGCAAGCAGGCATGTTACAACTGACAGACCCGTCCATCTCTTGAAGAGCGTTTTGCAAGGAAAATATTTTTACATTTTTCTATATGAAGGTTTTTTTCATGTGGTTGGCTAACTACTGTATATAAGCAGTCTACATAAAGGGTTCTGTTGCCAAGGTTATGGCTTCTCTCTCACCATTCTGGTTGTCCATTGTAGTTCTAAGGACATTCAGATGCTGAATAATTGGAGATGCTCGTTGCATGTTATACATTACAGGACCGGAAACTCTCGGCCACCGCTCAGCAGATGCTTGATGACAGCCGTATAAAAACAGAATTACTGCGCATGCAGATTGTGAAGCTCGCGCAGTCTTCAGGCTCAACCTCTGACGATCAGGACCATGACACCCTGTCCCCATTAGAGTTGCGCGTGGAAGAGCTGAGACGCCACTTACGCGTGGAGGGCGCGGTTGCGGAAGGTGCGAAGAACGTCGTGAAATTGCTGGGTGGCCGCAAAGTCCAAGACCGCAAGGCTCTGGCCGAGGTGAGCAAAGTCCGCCCCCGAGGAGCTTGAAACTTTCTGTTCCGGTAGGCTGTTGAGGTTTTGAGGTTTTTCGTCTGTGTTCCCCAGGCTCAGTCCCGACTGCATGAGTCCTGCCAAAAAATTGACCTCCTCCGGCTGTCTCTGGAGCGCTGCCTCTCCGAGCTTCCCTCTGGACATCCGAAACAGTCGCTTATCAAACAGGACCTGCAGAGATGTCCATCCACAGGTGGAGTGTGGAGGAAAGACCATAGCCTGGATCAACCCCTCACCCCACTCATAAAACCCACTGCTCTTACAGGTACCATTGGTGTGACTGCAATATGGACGGGAAACAAAAATTGGGAACTTTTTATTTGTATGTTTTTGTTTTTTGCTTTTTATATTATTTCCCTCTCTTCCTCAGGAACTCTGGAGATCCATCTACTGGGATGTCAGGGGCTGCTGGAATCGGTCCCAGGACGTTCACGAGCGACATCAACCCATGGTAGCCCCAATGAAACCAAGAACTTCATGCGATATCGGACGGGAGGAAGTAGTTATGGGCGTGGAGGATCTGGGCGCTACTTACGGTCCGATGAACTATGTGGTGGGTATCGATGGATGCGTGTTCTCGTCTTCTTTGCCATTATGAAAAGAGGTGATAGACCTCACACCCATTGGACGGCAGCCTCACGTTATTGCTTTTTGCTCTTAGGAACCTTGGCCTGGATCCATACTTAAGAAGGAGCATGACAATAAGAGAGGAAAGTTACACTTGGTTAAAACCATGTTGATTTCAGGGAGAGTCAAGTTAATTGTATTCTGTGCATGCAGAGATATATCTTTGAATTGCTTACTGCACACAGATACTGACCAGCTTTACTATCACACTGTTATTTAGACTTGGGATAG
>WWET01000932.1:154094-165537 GCA_011038615.1 Limnodynastes dumerilii
AGTCTGCAGTGTGAGAAGCACATCTTCGAGGTGGTGAACTCCTCCGGACACCCGTTTTTGGTGAACTTGTTTGGCTGTTTCCAGACTCCAGAACATGCGTGCTTCGTCATGGAATACATGCCAGGCGGGGACCTGATGATGCACATTCACGCCAATGTCTTCTCCCAGCCGGCCACAAGGTGTGACTCGGGCAGGAGCGGGGATAGGATGTTACAGTCTTCTGCCACCTGATGCACTTATCCCAGAACCTTTCTCTTGTCAGATTCTACTCGGCCTGTGTGGTGCTCGGCCTCCAGTTCCTGCACCAGAAGAGAATCATCTACAGGTATGTGGAAGGCAGGACTGATGTCTGCTTCCCTTTCAGGAGCAAATGGTGTTCAATAGGAATTTGGGGCCCTCTCTAATGAAATGCACAGGGGCAGGCTGGCAAACATTAGCCAGAAGGGCAAGTCCTCATATACTTGTGTGATTGCAACAGATACAGCTGCCTAAGCAGCGAGAACTCAGGGCCCCTTGCGCTGTTGCACCGGTTGCTAAGTGATGGCGCTGTGTCTTTTGCAGAAACAGCGATTGACTGTTGGAAAAGACGCTGCAGCCGCACAAGTAGCCCCGAGCACTTGACCATCCATCGCGATTTCTAACTGATGCATTTGTGTCTTTTATCAACCGAGTTTCAACAAAGGACAAAGCTGCATCACTTATAGGCATGTGGTGGCCCAAATCAGGGGGACTGGATAGAGCCAGATAACATATGAACCCCGGCCTCTGACCGCTGACTCCTCGCTGTTCTTATCCCTACTCTCTCTCCACCCATATTCTCTACAGCTCCCTCTTCCGCTGTTCCCTGTATCTCTCCCCATTGTTTCCTTTATAATTCCCTCTCCCCACTGATCCCTCTTTTATCTCTCTCCCCACTGCTCTCTATATCCCCCTCTCCCCACTGCTCTCTATATCCCCCTCTCCCCACTGCTCTCTATGTCCTACTCTCTTTCCCCCTAACCCCCTTTTGATTGAATTTCTTTCTATTCTTATTCCTCTGTCCCCTCTCACCCCCCTCCTTGTCTGTCAGAATGAAATCCCAGCTCTCTGTTGTGTCTGCGCATCTAGTGGGTGCAATCGCCCCCCTCAAAATCTGCCCTTTTTATATGCCCAACTGTTAACCAGCTCCTCCATCAGGATCCACCAATGCCTCCTCCAGAGATATAAGGGACCAAGGCCAGAATTTTTTGTGAGTTTCACTTATAAGTAGTCACTGACTACTCATGCAGTTGCCGCTTGGCTAGGCTAGCCAATTCAACTGTGAGCATTATATGCAACCAATATAGTATCGCTAGCATAAGATCATGACTGCAGCTCACACACTGTATAGTAATCATTTTAAATGATAAAAAAGGCACTAAAATGTTGGATAAACTTTACAAATGTAAAAAAAAATATGAATGTATGAAAGAAATAGTATGACGTTTAAAATATGTAGAGAAGTAATTTATAATAAAATAAATATAAACTCACTTCCTCTTGTAAATATTTTTTAACAATTAATATCGACCAGGAGTGGATTCAGCCACAGCCAATAGATTTTAAATTGATCATTACCCTTAATATTAATTATTCATTATTAATTACTTTGTAAATATTTTATTAACATAAATGGTAGAAAGAAAGTTGGTTGGACATCGCAGTGCACACAATGTGTAAAAATTATAAAACTTAATACAACTTTATTAGATATGTGTTAAAATTAGATTAGGAAGAAAAATCCTGAAAAACTGATGAAAACAGCCTTTATACTATTATACATATTATTTAACAAACACTATAAAAGAAGAAAATAAAAAATATGGTTAAGTTTAACCTGGACAAGGACAGACGGTGTACAACTATCTTCAAGCCATGAGTGGTGGTATAGAGAAATGTACCGGTAAGTATTAATGCTGGAAGGAGGGACACAAACACAGATACTGGGACAGGCTGATAACTTTCCTTGGCTTGATAACCAGAGGCCTGTGGCTGCCAGATAGGAGACTAGATACAACAACTGTGAAACCAAGCATAAGTTATACAGGCGGCGGCTCACAGAGGTGTTCTTGTATGGGGGGTAAATCCTCTGGTGTCCTGCAAAAGGCAGAATTGAACTGTTTATAATTGATAAAGTACTGGTTACTGTAAACTCTCATATCTGACATACTGTGCTCTGATCAGAGGTTTAATTAGGATAATATTTTCTTCTATGTATTATTATTATTTATTTTGCGCCATACTAAGGTCCCTAACACACGCACACACACACTAGGGTTAATTTAGTCAGTAACCTTCCAGTTTTTTTGGGGGGGGGATATGGGAAGTAACCGGAGGAAACCCATGCAGACACGGGGAGAACATACAAACTCCACACAGATAAGACCTAGTCTGGGAATTGAACTCATGACTTCAGCGCTGTGAGACACAAGTGCTACTCACTGAACCACCGTGTTGCCATATTAAATAATGAAACCTGCTGCTTTTGATCTATAGAGCGCTATGATTTGTCAATCATTGTATTTATTGCATTTACCTCTCACCTGCCCTGAAATATTATATTTTTCCCCAATGTGTTTGTGCCCTCCCAATATTCATCTTCCAGATCAGGCGTTGTGAAACTACGAGTCCCAGCATTCTTTGCCAGGTAGCCGCTATGCCTATGCCGTTAGAGCATGCTTGGACTTGTAGTCTCAAATCATTCCTCTCATTGGCTGTGGTTTATTTGAGGTTTGTCAAGTTATTCGCTTGTGTCTTACTTCTAGGGACCTAAAACTAGACAACTTGCTGATGGACGCCAAAGGCTTTGTGAAGATCGCAGATTTTGGGCTGTGCAAAGAAGGTGAGGGAGCCTCCTTGTGCCATTCATGGCTTAGGAAAAGTGAGCATGTGCTTGTTTGCTTGCTTTACCTTCTAGGTATGGGATATGGGGACAGGACGACTACCTTTTGCGGCACACCGGAGTTCCTGGCGCCTGAAGTCCTGACTGATACCTCCTATACCTATGCAGTGGACTGGTGGGGACTGGGCGTGCTCATCTATGAGATGCTGGTGGGAGAGGTGAGGTCATGACCAGGGAGAGTGCATGGATTGTACCCACAAACTTTCCATCACGTGGCATTGTATCCTGTGTGGACAGGGGCGTAGGAACCTGGGGGGAGGGGCAGAGGGGGCAATAGCTCCCCATGCTTTCTGTTGGGTGGGTAAAAATAAAAATGGAAATTCTACACGAAAGCAAATGGGGATGAATGGAGATGAAACAAAAATAACCCTATTTGAACTCGCCAACCTGTTGCTTCTGTTCACCAAAAATGTTTGTTTTCATCCATTTTCCTTTTTGCAGGCCCTTTTTTCTTTTCTTCTTTTAAAAAAAAACAAAAAAAAAACCCCACGCATTTTGCTATCACAAACACGAGATCGGGAAGCTGCACTTTAACAATGTATAACTACACTTTTTAAAGTGAAATAAATGAAACTGGGGTCGGCCAATCCCAAAAACACTGCCGAAAATGAACGTTGGAACGGACACCTTTGTATATCTATAGACACAGGACCAGATTCAGAGATTGAAAATAAGAGAGGAAAGTTACTCCTGGGCTAAACCATGGTGATTGCAGGGGAGTCATATTTTATCGGTTATAAACAGTATTAGAGTTGAGAGGTGATGTTTCCTATCCCAAGTCTAAATAACAGTGTGATAGTAAAGCTGGTCAGTATCTGTGTGCAGTAAGCAATTCAAAGATATATCCCTGCATGCAAAGAATACAACTAACTTGACTCCCCCTGAAATCAACATGGCTTTGCTGATTGGTTAGTTAGTAAATCTGGCCCCAGGCCTTTTAGTGGTCCTTGGCCTTTTGCCCCCACCCCTTCTATAAAACGTTTCGTTCCTGTGCCCCTGTGTATGGCAGTAAAGTTTCTGCCCCATCCATACCCAGTTGCCCATTCATCACAGTCATATAGCAATAGGCATTTAGGCCAGTATTCAGAGTACCAGATGTATAACATATAAGTCCGGTGTTTAGCGATTTTTACTACTGTGCATGCGTAGTCTTTTTTTTTTTTTTAACGGAATCTGCGTATCTTTTTCTTACATAGATTGCATAAATGCGGTCTTTCAGACCGCGTTTGCACAATCTACGTAAGAAAAAGATACGTAGATTACGTTAAAAAATTACTACGCATGCGCAGTAGTAAAAATCGCTAAACACCGGACGTATATGTTATACATCTGGTACTCTGAATATTGGCCTAAATCCCATGAGCTTTTTGTTTTCACTTTGTTGAAGCAAATTCTGAATTTGAAATCGAATAATACAAATGGGGTTTTTGTTGCCACAGATTATTGGCCAGTGTAGAGAAATTGTGCTATCTACTAAGACAGCCGACCAACAGACAAAAATGTGTCCTGATCACTTGCTCTAACAGATCATCCAAACAAGCAATTTTTGGGCCCCTGATGATCTCCCAGTAATTTAAAGGAGCCAGAAACAGGCGGGCTTCAGTCACATGACACATATCGGACTAGGGGCCATATTTACTAATCTGTGGGTTTGGAAAAGTGGAGATGTTGGCCATAGCAACCAATCAGATTCTAGCTCTCACTTCCTATTACATACTAGAGAATGTCGGCTANTGTAATAGGAAAGTGAGAGCTAGAATCTGATTGGTTGCTATGGGCAACAGCTCTACTTTTCCAAACCCGCAGCTTAGTAAATCTGGCCTTAAACATACCTGCAGTGCTTTGGAATTAGTTGTGGTTTGAGGAGTTTTGCTCAGCTGTAAAACACTACATTACTGCAATTTTATTTTCTGAACTTGCTTTATTAGTATATTGGTAAATTGTTTCAGCCCGTAATTTTATATATATCTTCAGGCTGGATCCAGAAGTCCCATTAGTTTATTGCCGTGTGATCCTAAGTTCCGTATGTGCGGCTGGAGTTTCGTGCCCAGGACCCTTCCTTAATATCTAAGCACCGGCAAATGTCTTAATTCTTGATCCGGCCCTTCACCTCTCTGCTCAGTCGCACAATCCTGTATGTATTCTTCTCTTTTAGTGTCCGTTCCCTGGCGATGATGAAGAGGAGGTGTTTGACAGTATTGTAAATGAAGAAGTACGTTACCCCCGCTTCCTTTCCTCTGAAGCCATCAACCTAATACGAAAGGTACATGATGATGTAGAAGCAAATGGCTATAGGTTTTTTTTACTTTACTGTATCTGAAAAATGCTTTAGGATGCATCTTAATTGTGGGTTTGGGTCACCAATGCAAATGGCCCTTTCTTTTTTGTTTTTTTTATATATTTATTTTTATTGAAGCAATAAAAAAAAATCACATACAAAACTTATCATTGTGAATATTTACAATATCACATTTTCACATTACGAATGCCCCTTTCTTGAAGGGGCCGTTTCCTGCCAGCCAGCCTGGCTGGGAAATCGATTGCTTCTGCCTCGCAGAGGAGAAGCAATCGATCACGAGAAAGAAGATCCTACAGTGAATGGTATGAATTTAACCCTGACCTTTACCCTAACTCTCCGTTCCCACAAACTGACTTTAAGATTCTCCTCCCTGCAGCCTAACCCTAAAACTCCTCATACCCACAGCCAATCAGCATACTTAGCCATTGAAATGTATTTATTTTATTTTTGTTTAAATATCGCTGTTTTCTAAATAGAGACAGACGAAAATGAGCTTTTGGCTGTCTCTATTTTTCAGACTGCATTTTCTCCACAGTTTAATTGTGCACACTGTCATTTTTTCTTCATATATATTGAAAAGTTTTGAATGTCATATTTATGTGTCCGGACTATATTTTTTTTTTACCATAAGCATTCTAACGTAAAGCATTACATAATTATACTATGTATAATTACAGGCCTGTCCACTTATTCGATATTAAATGCTGATGAGTGTTATGTCATTTATGATCCGATTTAATGACTGAAACTTATATTGGAGTACACGTTGAAATTATACTTTATATGTTTTGTGTTTTAGTTACTGCGGAAAAACCCAGAGCGCCGGCTGGGGGCTGGAGTTGGCGATGCGGAGGAGATAAAACCGCAGCCGTTTTATCAGGTAAAGCGGACGACGGGGGAGCTTATTATCTGCCCTCAGGTTCTCAGTTCATCATTCAGCCCAGGCCTGGCCAACCTGTGACTCTCCAGGTGTTGTGGAACTACAACTCCCAGCATGCTTCGTATCAGCTATAACTATGCAGTTAAAGCATGCTGGGAGTCGTAGTTCTACAGCACCTGGAGAGCCACAGGTTGGCCAGGCCTGATTCAGCCCCAGAATACTACTAGTATGACACGAGTCCTCTGCATTGTTACAGGAGCTGGACTGGGATGCCCTCTATGCCCGCAAGCTGCAGCCGCCCTTCGTTCCAGCTCTAAACGACCCTTTTGATGTGAGGAACTTTGATGAAGAATTCACAGGACAGAAGCCCCTGCTGTCCCCATCGGACGACCCTCGCCACTTGACCTCTACTGACCAGACTCTCTTCCAAGACTTTGACTTTGTCTCCAACCTTCTCCTTGCTGGATAACCACAGCAATGTGCCTCCCCCTGGACTCTAGACAATCCAAAAGATGCCAAGGACTTACCTGAGATTTCCAACTTTATGTCACTGTGACCCACAGCCCAACATTAGAGTTTTGTCGTTAAGACCTAAGATGACATAAGTAGACTTACAAAGCTCCATCTAAGGTTGTTTTCACGTAACGTTCCGTTGCTATACAGTTTTACAGTATACCGGCTGTAAGACAGTGTGGCCAGTTGTAGCCAGCAGATGATATCACAGCTAATATTTGATGCCAACCACAGAAGCATAATCCTAGTATTTATTATAAGATTTTCAATCGGAAAAAGAAGATATTTATCTATTTAGTCTTAACATTTAACTTGTTCACTTTTCCATTCCAGTTGCATTAAATAACAATCGTTGTCTTCAGTATTGGTTCAGTGAAACTCTGCTCTATACAGTCACCACTGCTGATATTAGAATAATAATGCCAGGCGATGCTGGGTGCCTGTACTGTAAATAACACAATGTACAGACAGTAAATACTGTTCTGACTGGGTGTACAGTTACATGAAGATCTTAGGCGGTCTATGTAGATCAATATCATTTTTTTTTAATATAATGTGACATAATTGCCCCTCTGTCAGCTTACAGTAAAAGGTAGATTTTCTAATAGCTGTATATTTCAAAACTTTAGCGTCCACGTTAATTACCATTTTAATGAACTAATCTAGGTTTCTTTGTTTGTTTTTGTAAATACTAACATAATATATTTCATAGTTCTTAATATATATGCACTTGTTTATTTTGGACATACCTGTATGGGCCCTAATGCAGCTCCCTAAGTTGGTGACATCTAGGAAAAAGGTTAATTCCCTCTGCAAACTATAGATGAGTAACTTTCAATATTGGCAATACTACTGTATATCTACGGCATCTGCTGATTATTATCCCACAATTATCAGAATGTTGTGATGAAATAGCAGCACGGTAATATGTAGCATACAGATTGAAATTTAGGTAAAAAAATATATAGACATAAGGCCAATCGGGAGTTATTCAATATTAGACTGTGGTTCTATGTAAATTGGTAATATAATGTCATGTTTTGGACATATTTGTTTTTTTACAGTAGCCAATTTTCTTAAATATAGAAAAGCTTCTAAATAAACAATATTTGAACTGCTGTAATTTGTTGATATTCTATATTATTTTACACCCAAAATCAGAAATATACGTCAGATTGATTCCAAATAAGAGACCACAATTAAGATAATAAGCATATGTGCAAACAGAAACCAAAACAAGACAACAGCCATTTTGTTTTTCAATAGAAAAGCTTTATAAAACTGACAAAGTTAACAATCAAAACATCCTCAGTGCAGTGTTCAGGCCACAAAGCCATATTGTGGGTGATATGCTCCAATTACACACATCTGTAGTGACAATTATTATTGGATCTGTCTCCAGACATAGTATCAGGTGTTAATTGGAACGCATGCGCAAGAGGCCAGTTATACATGGAATGCTGCACAATCCACTTATCAGACCAGCTTTAGACTACTAATCAGAGACTACTGCATGGTGGATTTAGTGGGGCTGCAAAAAGTCTCCATTACTGAGTGTAAGCAACCTAATGGTAGAACAGTTTTAAGCTGGGTTCACACAGAAGTTTTTAGTGACAATCCATCTTGTCAGATCTGTATTAACAATTCCAATCCTCAATCTGCTTTACAATGCCCCACACACCGCTCTCTAGTTTCTTGTAGATTGTTTCACAAACTGTTCAAATAAATCTTTGCTCCAATGATATGGTCGTCCACAAGGTGGCGCTATGCAGAAATATGATTGGGAATCTGCAGTGAAGGTCGTTTGTCAGTACACACTGATGTTTTCTACGATGATTGCAAAAATTAGGTGCTCCCGAAATTTTAATCTAACCATCAGCCGTTTCAGATTGATCTGCAGCATTGTTGGACAGTACACACTAGTAAGTGAAATACAAACCAGTAAGCAAGCGTACTAGTCATTACAGTGCACTTTCATCAAAGACCCTGACAGCCTTTTCTTGGTGCATTTGTTAGCTTTTACTATCTTTACAGTGCTGGGTAATCTGAGACGTTCCAACCTAGAGATGACCGTGCAAAGAGGACACAAGATAATAAAACACTGGGATGAGGTACGTTGGTTTTTGTTCAGTATAAAAAGCAATCTCCACGCGTTTCAAGCCTCTGATTTGGCCTATACAGTATTAAAGGTTTCTTTGCAATAAACATGTTCCCAGGCCACAATTCCACGAGTGCAGAAGAAACTCCACAGATTGCGTACGATGCCTCTGTCAAAAGGGTTGGTGTCCATGTCCCACTGTTTCAGGTAGGAGATACGATGGTGCGACATGAACTCCCATGTTGTGGCATTGCAGGCAATGAGGTACAGGTGACAGACCAATAGCAGAGAGACCACCATGGTCATGGTGCTGGTCAGGATGATGGAGAGGAGCAAGAATATATTAACACGCAACCAGCCGCTCCAAGAGATCTCAAACTGGAACCCAGACCTAAAAAGAGAGAGGGCCACAATGATCTCACAGATAAAACGCGTTAGCCTCCGCACAATAACCTAAAGTGAAGGATGTTTGCTTAAGCGTCAGTGCTGTCTGTGACATTGGTGGAAATTCAAAGACAGAAAATGAAGACAGGTAGGATTTGTGTTTTTTTTGTAATATATTGACCCTATATGCTATTTTATCCTCAATTTAATTTGATATTTAGGATATCCTTATATTTTATCCCAGGCATGTTTACACTGCTCTATTATGTTGCACTGGTCTTACCCCCCTCCAGTTTCGGTTTCAACCCCCACTCCAATGAGCTGCCTTAAGAAATAGAGACAGACAAAAGTTCCTTTTCGACTGTCTCTATTTGGAACAGGCAGCCATTTTAGAATATTTTTTATGAATGGGTGAGGGTGCCGATCAGCATACTAAGCCATTCATATTTGCAGTACCTGCCGCTGACAGCTACGGATAGGTGAGTAACCTCTGATTAGGGTCAGGGTAGGGAGAAGGGAGGGTTAGGGTAATGGAAGGTGATTCTTAGGGTCAAAATTAGGGGAAGGGTTGGGGTTCGTTTTTAGGCTTACCTATCAGAGCACCATGTTCAGTGCTCCGGGGTGAAGACCCACCGTGAGGTGGTACTTTACACACAAACACACAACTATTTTGTGTGTTTGTTTGAGAGTGTGTGTGACAACAATTGCATACTTGTGTGTGTGTGGGGGAAGTAGAAAAAAATATATATATTCCGGCTCCTTGAAACTTTACCTGTAACTTTTTGGCTCTAAGAGCCAGACTGGTTGGCCACCCCAGCTCTCCTCCAAAGTGGAGTTGTCAGAGCCTCTCCCTTGTGATCTCCATTGATATGAATGAGAAGGTTAATGGGGCTTTGACAACACTGCTATGTCTGTTTAAATGGATTAAATACAGCAGGCCTGGCCTCCAGGTATTGTGAAACTACGAGTCCCAGCATGCTTTGTCAGGTATCAGCTATGCCTATGCAGCCAAAGCATACTGGGACTTGTAGTTTCATAGCACCTGGAGAGCCACATGTTGGCCAGGCCTGAAATTTTGGAATGTTGAAGATTTCTGGAGCACAAATTATTTTTAAATGAGAGAACTTTATCCATAATGCAATGTACATAAACGACAGTCTCGCTGCATGGTTACAGATTGGTTAATGGTCGGAACTTATTTAATGGCCGGATATTGTGATTTGTTTTCTTACCAAGCTAAACGTGAAGCCCAGAACACGACCACAAGCTGGACGATCAGGTACAGGATGAAGACGCGGTGGTTTTTCTCTCCCACGCAGTTCTCAATCCAGGGACAGTGGTGATCGTATCTGCGCACACAGCGCTGACAGGATTTGCAGTGTCTAGCCCTCATTGGCTGCTGTATAATAGAAAATAAACACCTTTTATATGAATCCACGTCTGAAGACATCTGAAAACTATTGCAATAAATTCATAGGCAGGTATAGGCAACCTATGGAAATCTGTTGTGAAACTACAAGCCCCATCATGCTTTGCCAGGTATCTTCTATGTATATGCTATTTGAGTATGTTGGGAGTTGTAGTTTCACAAAACCTGTAGTCCCAAAGGTGGTCTATGCCTGCTCTAGAGAGCAGACCTTTTCTGGGTCACTTCTGGCTCCACAGCAGCCTGGTCAGAAGAGAGCTACACATTCAGACTCACCTGCTGCTTGCATTTTCCACTAGCAGCAATAACAAGCCTATTGATTCTTAGTGGTCCATTAACAGACCCTCCAACATGACCCATTCCACTAGGTACACAATACCTGCTCCTGAACTTCTAATAATCTGTTACTATGGTAACCACCTATATTGAAGCGAAAAATGTCTTTTTTTTTTTTTTTTGTTTTTTTTTAAACCTCAGCTAATTCATTAAAACCAGGTGAGTGGCAGTTGGAAGCTCAGGAGTGGAGTATATTGTACCTGGTGGATTGGGTCATGTTGGAGGATGTACATTAGCAGAGATTGCAGCTCACACACAAAGAAGTATTGAGCTGATATCTCAACATGTGGGAATAGCTGTAAACAATATTAATGTTTGATACATGTCTAGTACATAAATGTCTGGTTTTGCCTGGTTTCAGATGAACACAACCAAATAGTGATGTTCCAAAAAAAAAAAAAATCACCAGTATTTTGTGCTAATGATGTACTGGGCCACAATTAAAGCGGAAACCCCCATACCATATAGTTTACAAAAGGGCCATTCACCCAGTATTATGTAGTCAAAGCTGTATGTGTGTAGTGTGGAGCTCATTTTAAAAAAGGAGGTCAGGGCACTGGTGAAAATAAATAACAATAAAAAAAAGT
>WWET01000932.1:166094-178347 GCA_011038615.1 Limnodynastes dumerilii
ATATATATATATATATATTCCCTGAAGTTAGTTTAGCATTAAACTGAAACATCGGAAACCAGCTGGTATCATTGTATCTTTTCAAGCCTGCGAGTGCCTCTACACTGCACGATATACATTTAATGTATAATGTATAATTTTCCACGGACTTTAGAGGGCACCTCCGCAGCACCATTCTAAATTATTATACTGTTTTTAGAGGAGTGCCGACTACAACTATAGTGGTGAAAGTGGTGAAGATCTAGTGGTAAAGCCAAAGTGAGGAAAGGACACTGATTCCATAACTACTGCTCACCAAACACAGGATGAGAACCTCTGGCCCAAAATATTGGGCCGGATTAACAACCCCGTACGCATGTGTAGTAACTATTTTACGCAATCTACGGATGGTTTTGTTACATAGATAGTGTAAATAGTTATGACGCATGCGTAGTAGCTAGTATTGGGAAATTAAGGACGGATGTGGAACTAGTACAGGGTTGTGAATCCAGCCCATTGGGCCTGATCCAGAGCTACGAAATTGCTGTCCGACGGGCGAGCGTACAACGGTTTTTTGCGTATTTTCGTACGAAAATTCGCACTGCGCATGCCCAGTATGACAGCTTCCGGTCGGCTGGACGACATGAGCGTATAGCGGTCGTATGGTGTGCGAAGTTTTCGCTCGAGGGGCGTGCGTTCAGTACGACGGTCGGCTGGGCGCTCGTTTTACAACAGGGAGGCGGGGATAGCCATTTAAATTGTACAGTATGGGCGTGCTAAGCCCGTACGCTCAGCGTATTATGTGCGAAAATTCGTACGGCCGACGGTCGTACCCAGTGTAGGGTATAGCCGCCGTAAGCAGGTACTTTACTATGGGAGTGTTAGGGGCGTGCTTGTTTATTCGCACGGTCGAACGTACGCATTCGCCCGCCGTGCGAAATTTCGTAGCTCTGGATCAGGCCCATTGTCACACTCCTTTCTCTATACCTTAATAAACACATTATAAACAGCAATCTAACATTGTTTTTGCTGGCAATCAAACGGTTGAGATAATAGGCTGAATGATCAGGTACTGCTGGTCACACAATATACAATAATCATGTGGTTTATGTCAAGGGACAATTTGTTGGAATGCTAACAAAACAGTCTTAAAATGCCCTGGTCCGATAATCGCTGAGCAATCCAGCCGGCACCCAGGGCAGAGGGGAGACAGTCCCTATTACTGGGCCGTGTGTGTCCATTATGCAATGTCACCAGCTAGAGGACTATGACGTCAGTATCCAGGGACATAGCTGGCTTCAACCAATCCAACGAAAGCTGTTTCGTCAACGTTCCAGCAAATCAGAGTTGTAGATACACACTGCATGGTAGTGGCCAGCTTTCATCTTGTGAATGCCATAATATCTCTGCTATGCTTGGGGTGGGCATCACACCTACCTTTAAAAAGCAGTATCCGCAACGCCTCATCCGTATAATGTTGGAGGTCTGCGGTGAAATCATCTGCTGGACTTCATGTGCTGGACAAGACTGAAATTCACAGAAGACTAATGAGTGATATTATATGAAGTGTTTAGAAAGAACTATAGATAATCATAATAATAAGTGCATCACCTGCTCGTCACAGTCAGACTGCACATAACCAGGATCCATCAGCGAGACCACAAAATATAGAGCCACGGAGCACGTGACCGCTAACACAAAGGACAGCGGCTGAAGATTGGTCACATTATTCTCCTGATGATATAGATCTGAATTGGACATGAAGAGGGGGGAAAAAAATGACATAATAATCAGAAAACTAGTGCAATGTATTATCAGCAGATAATGGCTGATAACGAAAGACAATGAGATTATAATGAGCTGAGCTGATGTAATATTACCATTGGACAGCATCAGATGACATATTTGTTACTGAAATACATAACTTTGATAATCATACTAAACAGAAAATTGCATGCAGAGCAAAACACACACAACACTACCCATATCAACTAAAGGATCAGAATAAACTAAATACATATTTTACTTTCTTACAACTCCTGGTTGTTTTGGGTTATTGCTCATTAAACTATTACTAGTCTGATCCAGCACATTGGACTAATTGTCACTGAGTGTATGGGGCTTTAGACGTAACATACACACTGATAACATCCTCCTCTAGTCATTAAAATAGAATTACAAGAACAAAGGATCTGATTCAGAGTTGCGTGTCTACGCAATGCGGATACGCAATACCCAATTTGAATACGTTCTATTCAAAGATGCGCATTCGCGCGTGAAATTGTCAACTCTGAATTGTGCGCATATACTTATTTTCAATGCGCAGTCGGAATCTCAACTTTTTTTTATTTTTTATTTTTTTAAACTTTGGTTCAATGTATCTTCGACCTATTCACAGAGGAGCGCAGCACAAACGCATGCTACACACGAATGCGTTGCACAAATAATCGCATTAGAATGTGAAATTATATATAGAGAAAAATACTTTTTAAAGGTGTTTATTTGTTCAAAACTTTGCAATATGCAAATTCCAAAGGAATAGAATTTGGAATACAGTAAACATAATTATTCATAGCAAGTTATGCCATATGAGTACTTTGTACTTTACTGACAACTTAAAATGTTTAAAATAATTTGTGAGCGAACATTTCTAACTATTGAGCATTCCAAATTTTGTTTTGTTTTTTAAATTTGTGTAATTTAAAAAAAAAACTATATGCTATGAATCCTTTTTTTTGGGGTATATAGGCTAGCTTCAGGTGTTCAGATTTGAGTAATCATTACTTTGATTAGGTTCCAAGGTTCCTTTCCAGTAAACAACACAGCTTACACCAGGTCTAGGCTGGTGTAAAAATAAAGGCGGATGTGCGTATCACGCCCAGCATGGATGCGGGCGCAGTTGCACATCTACGCCCAGATTTCAATTTAACATATCTTGAAAAGCCCCTTTTTGCATAGTTAAAAAGCCGGATTCGGATGCTCGCGGATACACTAAATTGCGACAACAGTACGAGTTCCTTACGCTTATCGCTCATGTGCAGTTGAGCAAAAACGCTATGTATCCGTGTGCTTTTTACATGGATGCGCAACTCTGAATCAGGTCCAAAACCACTTCTGATTGCTGACGGCCAATGATTCATTTATTTATTTTTAATACAAAAAAAAAAGAACGCTGGGAATTTCTGCAACTTAAAGGGCCAGATATTACCTTTGTTGATAAGGCAAAGCAGACATGTGACATTGGGCTGGATCCAGACCTTGTTAAGTGCATGAACTTAGTTACACCTGGGCTAAACCATGTTGATTTCAGGGGAGTCATATTTCATCTGCTGCAAACAGTATTAGAGTTGAGAGGTGATGTTTCCTATCCCAAGTCTAAATAACAGTGTGATAGTAAAGCTGGTCAGTATCTGTGTGCAGTAAGCAATTTAAAGATATATCCCTGCATGTAAAGCATACAATTAACTTGACTCCCCCTGAATTCAACATGGTTTAGCCCAGGTGTAACTAAGTTAATGCACTTAACAAGGTCTGGATCCAGCCCATTGTGACTTAACACCCTACAATTTTGCTTATTTTCTGTATAATACCCAGGAGAAAATTGTGTTATTTAATATTACAGAAATTCCTTTATAAACTATAAAGTCATTCCAGGATATTACATAAGGGAAACACTGAATAAACATAACACAATCCGTCATTGAAAGACAGCTCGGCTATGGAGGGTCTCCAAACACGACCCATTCCATTAGATACAGAACGCTCTGCTTCTGAGCTTCCAATTGTCAGTTACTATGGTAACCACCTTTGTTGAAGGCGTTTGAGATATCAGTTAATACGTTAAATCTAGATGAGTGACGGTTGGAAGCCCCGGAGCGGAGCGTTGTGAACATAATGGAAGGGGTCTGCTATGGAGATATTTGGGGGTGTTTGTGGGTACGCGGAAACACTTACCGGTATCATGTAGAAAGAGCACCGCCGTTACCCCCCAGGTCAGCACCGTGTGTACCGCCCTAACCAGGAGCCCGGCACTGAACACCCTACGGAACATCACGGCCCTTAGAGCCCGGCATTTGCTCTTATCTCCGGGCCGGAGGCCTCAGCTGGCAACCCGGAAACTCGCTGCTGCCCGTGGGATGCAGGAAGACCGCTCCCGGATTCCAGGTCGCCTTAGTGACGCCTCTGCTGGGCTACACCTCACCCGATCCACTATACCTTCGTTTATCTGCCCCTGGGACGGGGCGTGGTGGTGAACCTGTGTCATGCAGAGTGGGGTAAGGCCCTGAGGTTGGGGCAGCTGAAGGGGTGAGTCTTGTACGGCTGCACCACCGCCTGGCAGTGACTGAGTATTGCCCACAGGGTCTCTGTCGGTGTGGGTGCACCCTGGCAGTAACTGAGTATTGCCCAGAGGGCCTCTGTCGGTGTAGGTGCACCCTGGCAGTGAGTATTGCCCACAGGGTCTCTGTCGGTGTGGGTGCACCCTGGCAGTGAGCATTGCCCAGAGGGCCTCTGTCGGTGTGGGTGCACCCTGGCAGTGAGTATTTCCCAGAGGGCCTCTGTCGGTGGGTGCACCCTGGCAGTGAGTGAGTATTGCCCAGCGGGCCTCTGTCAATGTGGGTGCACCCTAGTATTGTCCTTTGCAGGAGTTTGGAAATACTTTGAGGAATCTTTGAGTTCTATAATAAATTCTGACATGTGACAATTAGTTTGGACGTTAATGACAGGCTCCAGGGCTGGTGCACAGTCTTTTGGGCACCCTAGGCAAAGTTTATGTTGCCCCTCCCCCTCGCACAGTGGGTAAAGGTGCCCTGGCAGCCACCATTTTAAGAAATCCTGAGGCTGGTGCATTTCTATAGCCCAGCCCCCCCCTAGACCCTCCAACATGATCCATTCCATTAGGTACAATATACTCCGCACCTGAGTTTCCAACTGTCACTCACCTGGTGAAGCTGATATTAAAAAAAAAAACAAAAAAAACTATCTGTCTCTTCTACAAAGTAGGTTACCATAGTAACTTACAGTTGGAATCTGAGGAGCAGAGTATTTTGTACTACCTAATGGAATGGGTCATGTTTGAGGGTCTGCTTCACCCTCCAGTGTGACGGCCCTGTGCTACAATGCATTTCTGGCCCTCTGCGTCCCCCAGGCCCGGTGACCTAGGCAGCTGCCCAACATTGCCTAGTGCTAGTGTCAGCCCTGACAGACCCTCCAGCATGAACACCACTTTCTACTGAAGTGGGTTGAAGGTAATAAAAACCAGGTGAGTGCAATAGTAAAGACATTATAATTGGCTGATCCATCCTATAATCGTGTGGCGTGCGCTGTAGCGATTGTTGGAAAGGCTAGTCAGTTTAGGATGGCACAGTGCGTCCTGAAGCTTGGCCTGATTATCGGGTAGTGTGTGTGCTCTCTCCACGATGGACCTGATTCAGAGCAGAGAAGTTCCAAAGCTGGATCCTGATATATATCTGGAAGTCCACTTCCCTTGCACATATAGTCTTCATGGAAACCTCGGGAATGCCATATTCTACTTTGACCTCATCCCCCATTATTAAGTGCTTTGCCTGGCATGAGTTCGTAACTATGGGTGAAGGCGATTCTTTGATCCCGTTCTCCTTTACCGAATTAATAACTGTGACTCTATTTTGCGTTTCTCTATACTTTGAGCTGCTAATTTGGTCTTGACTTGTATGGACTACCCATGTCCCCATTATGTTGTGTTTTCCTCCCCCTTTTTCTTTGCACAGTGATCATGCAATGCTTAAGTTGACGGTTCAGACCCCAAACATTTTGTAACCTGTCAGAGGTTGGAACATTTTAGCAGATTTAATAGTGGTCATTCATTTCAAAGTCCACAATCATTGCTAGATTTAAGGTCAGATTTGTATCACTTATAACTGAACAAGAGCAAGTGAGTACAGTAAAAAAAAATGTATCCATTTAATTACATTATATTTATCTGCAAAATGTACCATTAAGTGTATCTTTGGATGGCAGTGCAGTGATTTGCAATGACAAGATGCACAATCCAGCATCTGGCTGTGAAGTACCAGCTATATTATATCAATTTGCAGTCAGGTTAGGCAGAAAATTCATCAGATGCAAAATCAGAAATGATTTATCATTAAAGTCATGATTGTTGTGTACACAACAGATTTTCATCTCTTTAGCATTCGCTCATCATGAATGTCAGGAAGTCTATAAAACAAAATCAGTGCAATGTGCTATGATAAAATATGATCACGGGAGCATATGCTTTAATGCGATAACTTACCAAAGGTTTGTGGGACTGGCAAGATAACTGCACTCCCTGATACTTAATTGTAGGAAAGAATCCCTTTTTTTTTATGTGGGGTTTGCAGATGTTGGCATTGTGTTTTAAACGTTTTAATATATAAAGTGACATTTGCATTTTACTGACTGAAGACCATACAATGTTCTCCCTATAGAAAAGGCCTTAAGCTGATAATATACTGGCTACACACTTAAGGTCACACAGGTGATCGTTGCACGGTACTTGCAATGGTTCAATGCATCAAAATGCTATATTGGGGTCACTTAATCATCCTGCAGACCCAGTCAGGATCAGTGTACAGTAGTAGAGAAAGAGCCTCAAAAATCATACAGCGTGTGATCACTGTAATAAAAGTTTTAAGGTAGGGTCCTTTATGATTTCAACAGTGAATGCATTTTACATTGGGAGCTGTGGACATGATATAGTGCATGGTAAGAATTAAGCTAACCTAACGTAGGAATTAAAAGCAGACTGATTTGACCCAGTCTCCAAGTAGTGACGCAAACCAGAAGACCAAACGGGTTGATAGGAAGAAAGTCTTGTGGAACCAAGTAACAGATAATTGTATCAGGATTACCCTTCCTTGCAAAACTGCTCCCAAGCAGTAAATCATACACAGAACAGCCGAGAACCACAGCCTGCAGGGCCTATCACCTAAACATACAGGTCACAGAAACCAGCATCTTTGGACTAGTTGAGACTTTAGTATTATCCACAGAAGGCACAGTGCAGGCTATGAGCGTTAATGGTATTTCTGCAGCTTCTGCACAGGAGAATTCAACTAATTGTCAGACTGTAATTATTGCATTTGCACTCAGCCAGGCATGTGTTTAACTATCCCAGAGGGTCTATCTGCTGGCTGAAAAATAGACCTAAAACACACACACAGCGACTTGTACAAGTGTCACATCCATCTAGATTTCTCACTGGTTTCATGACCGTGCATTAATTGCATTTATCACTTTATTACTAGAAAAGATCCCCCTTACCAGGTAACCCATAAACAGCAAAATATACCTAATACTCTGCCAAAAAAGTGCTATAAGCACTTTATATTAACGGACAAAATCGTTCCCAACACCTTACAAAGAGGCCTGTGGAAAGTTGCTGTAGTGATAGCATTAACATCTACAGCTGTCATCCTGTATTAGGCCACAACTATATAATCCTTGTTTGCAGACAAACTTCTTGGGGTGAGCTTAAGTGGCCAAACTGACACTTCTAATATACAGAGGTGCTCTGAACGTTGTGATTTTAGTTCTAGTGCCTGTAACCGTGCAAGTGAGTAGAATTCAATATGAGCCTCCTATGGCCAACTTTGGACGTTTCCCCGATTGCATAAAACGTGACAATGGACATACTGATCACACCAATGATTTTATTTGTAGTGTTGATTGACAGGCAAAAATCTGACAGCAAAAAACGTAAAATTTAACAGACCAGGAATCAGATTAAGTGCCTACAGACACCATTGCCAAGCAAGTTACAAAAATGTTTATTTTAATTTTTTTTATTTACCACAAAATTTCCATTCGCAATGGAGTAATAGCAGAGCTGGCCGGGTATTGTCGACAACCAGCGCCATTCCTCTGGCTTTTACTTGGCTGGTCACTACAAAAATGCACTGTATCAAAAAACATTAAATAGAGCAATCAGGGGTGGGGGGGAGGACACAAACTGAGGAGGGGGAAACATGTGAGTAATGACATGTGGAAGGTGGCAGCATCCAAGTGAAAACCAGTAGTCCCTTTGTGTACACATTTAGTTTTATTGTAACAAAGCAACTTGTACACTTTAACGGTTAAAACTGAGCATTTTTTTTTCCTTTCCAGAAAAAAAAACAAAAAAAAACAACTTTTTTTTGATAATGTCCATTTCCAATGTTTTCCCACAGGGTCCTTCTGTAGAGGGGGCCTTGCAGGGTGTAAGGGCCGAGTCACCAGATTTTTTTTTTTCTTTTATTTTAAAAGTGTCTCAAACTGCATGGATGCCTTCAAAAACATCACAAACATGCCAAAGAGAAAAAGCCATGTTTTCCAAAATGCCCAGCCACGCCCCACCCCTCCCTCCCTGCTGTCTTTGAAAACCCTCCCGCTGACTAACCCCTTTCCCAAGTTTTTTTTGTACTTTTTAATCATTTTTTAAACAAGAAAAACAAAAAAAATGTTTTAAGGAGACCGATACCTGTTGGTAAATGCTACCTGTCCATATCCACATGGAAACAGTAACCTCTGAGCCAATATACACAGGAGGAAAAAAGTGGAAAAGACTGCTATGCACTATAACACAGGGCACAACGCTGCCCAGTGTCCACCAGCGGTGGCAGCTACCAGGACCTGGCCTGACCCTATACACCAGATGGTACAGTTTGTAGTTGGAGAATAATGAACTTGATAACAGGAGAAAAAAAAAAAAGTCAGAGATTACTGCTGTATTTTTACTCAGTTGTCACCTCTCCCCCTCCCCAAAAAAAAAAAAAAAAAAAAAAAANNNNAAAAAAAAAAAAAAAAAGAAGTTATAAACCATGGTATAAAGAGGGGGAAGGACCAAAACAAGGCGACCGAGCACACAACAAAAATAAAATAAACAAAATGATAGGAGACGGGAATAGGGGTAAGGTGGAGAAAAAAAAAATACACAACAGCATCTTGCTCCCAGGGACTGGATAAAAATAAAAAGGAAAAAGGGTGGAATCCAAACGAGGCAATCACTTAATCATCTTCGCCTTCATCTTCCTGCAAAAAAAGAAAGTCGTGTAAGCGAGACGCAGACAAGCCAACAGCCGGACACATCAACACAGGGCGCCTCCTGAACAGGTAACGTTCGTAGCTGCTATATTGTGCTGTGTACAAGCTTTATTTACACAGTTCTTGTAAACAGCCCTCCCATACAAACATTCATGGTTTGTTGCCTTCCAACACACCTTTAACAAAGTACATTTAAAGTACATTTTAGCAACCTGGCCCCAGGTAGCTGTAAAGAGTAAGGACTTCAACATACTCAAGAACTGAAATACCCAATCAAATGCTACATTCACCACAGGCAATCTGAGGAGCCAGCTCTAACTCCCAGCGTGAGGGAATGCTTCTAAGGGAAGAGAATCAGTCCATGCACCAATAATAAGACCCATAACGCCCTGCTATGAATGGATAAGTGTCAAGATGTTACGTACATACCTCTGCTTCTTCTCCCTCTTCATCTTCGTCGTCATCCTCTTCTCCTTCAACCTCATCCTCGTCGCCTTCTTCATCAATATCTTCTAAGCCTTCCTCCTCATCATCGTCGTCTTCTTCCTCGCCTTCACCCTCCTCATCCTCCATATCGGGAACCTAGATAAGCGAACGTAAAATGTGGTTCAGCGTCAAGGACTCGCTACACAGCGGGCAGGTGTTGCTTGAGCGGCGGAAATACTCACAAGATAGTACTGTAATGGATTTGGCCAAATGTCATCCTTAATAACCTCCCCTAGCTCATCAGCACCGGCATCAGAATGATCTGTGAACCAAGTGAAGAAGCTTTCGGGCTCTTCATGCTGCCTCTTTCTGCTGGCTTTATTTTGCGTTTGGCTGGAACGTTTTGTCAAATCCTAAACAAAAATTTAGGGGTTAGTAAATGCATCAAATACAGGCAAAAGAACAGGGCGGACCAACAAGCTACGTTCTAAAATTACAGATATGACCATTGAAAGTACACAAGACCATTGTCAGCCCATCAAAGCGGAATAAATCAATGCATTTTATATGTTATGTCATATTGGTAACATGAATAGCAATATATAAACACACACTCCCACAGGACATGGCAAGTACTATTAAAAATGATTAGCTAAACAATTGATTATCCATATTATTTACATTTAGTAAAGCAGCAATAGTCAGGGCAGACCTGGTCTTATACAACCATTCTATCAGCAGAGTGTGTGTGTGTGNATCAGCAGAGTGGGGGGGGGGGAGCACATTGATACCAAAACCTCAGAGTAAGATAATTGGTGACACTTAGTGGGACTAATTCTTACACGATCGATACATTATAAAGAATGTGTATAAGGTATAAGATAGTCACATGTATACATTCAAAGACGCCAATGAGAAAATGAAGCATAAAAATATACAGCGGCCCATTTTGCCAAAACCCAAAATTCATTAATGAATAGGTTATTTGGTGACGTTAAAGAACACAACGAACCTTTCCAGCTTTCCATTTGATCTCTGTGGACTTTGAGGATGGATCGCCGCTTTCATTTAAGTGGAACTCTTTTGAAAGAACTTTATTTTCAAAGTAAGGATTTTCATCAAAGTTCTGAAGAGGAAACATTTGTCAGTCATCTATCAGGAGTAACGTACCGGGTCTTGTGGTAATCTATCCCTCTTACTCTATTACTTACGAAATCTATTCTGTATCCAGATTTTATGTCTTCGAACTCAGTCACTTCCACCCGCGTCAGATAGTGAAGTGCTTCTTCGTCTTCTTCACCCAGAAGCGCGGACACTGCAAAGGACAGTCCAAAATGAACATTACAACTTACAAAGAACTGCTTATGTTATATAGTGTAGACTTTGCTCAACGTCACAATTACAGCTCACATTAATCCCACATCATGTATACCATTCAACTAGTCTAACAGTGCTATTAAAGGAACATCAAGTTACACTGTATTAAAATGCATAGCGCATATTCAGAGAATACTAAACGATCCAGGCACAAGAGCAAATCATTTTTAAAAGCCAATACTTAAAAGCAAACCAAACCAATGTAATCAGAACACTTGGGACCATCCCTACTAACAAACAAGGACTTGGGTAACAAACCAAGACCAAATCTATTATACGATTACAGAAAGTTGTACGCATGCTTATTTTATTCACTCAACCTGCCTCCAGTCCCAAACATACCATAACTTTAAGCAAACATTTTGGGAGACAGCTGCGTCTCATGTATATTAAGAGAGAAAATCATAACAAAATAACTACAACATATAACACAAGAATGCATACAAGTATATGAAAACACCGATCATCTTACCTTGTGGGTGATTGACAAATGTCGTGACCCAAAAGTTTGGGATTTTGGCGATCAATTCTGACCTCTTCTGAAAGAATGGCTGGCGAAGTTTGTTGTATTTCTGTTCTACTTTTAAGATTTCCTCACTGGCTTGCTCATTCAGTCTATGGGGAGAGATGAGAGGAGTAGTAAGCGTGAGCGAAGGCGACAAGGAAGTGAAAACTGACAACATTTCAGATGGATGAAACGCTCACACAAACCAAGATAGTGATTTACATACAACTAAATGCACCTTAATTATACGGATCATAGGAATACAAAACAGCCAGTTTAATATATTGAGATACTTTGGATTTAGGTATCTTCGCATGGTATGTAGCTATCATTACATACTGTAAGCACAATATTTGTAAGTCCCATTCACCACAACATCCCTATGTACAAACATACTAACATTTATATACATTCACACAATCACTGATAATATAGATAATAAATACCTGTCTATTTCATTCTGTACTTCATCAATATGCTCGATTGCCTCCTGTTGCTCTTTTTCTGCAATAAAAGAAATAAGGTTTTAGTCCTGTGACCTTGCAGCAGATGTACAGATAGGGACTAGCAAGGCGATCATAAGCCATGGGGCAACACGACCCCAGAGATCAGCGAGTGCGATCGGGAGCCCATCAGCAGCTTATGGCGGGCAGGCGCCGGGGACTAGTAAACACCGGGCACACGTGGGACGGCGCCGCTGCAGGGGAGCAGCACAGGGCCGGGGAGAGGGGGATCGCAGGAGACATCCGGGAGAGGCCTGCGCGATGACAGAGGGGAGGACAAAACCATGAGGCCCCGGGGACCCACGTGGAGGCAGCGAGGGTAGGCCGCAGACACTGGCAGCGATCCCCGCCGCTTCCTCTGGATGACTCCGGCTCGGCCACACGGGGATCCGGTCACCCCCCCTATCCCTCCCTCCCGTCC
>WWET01000932.1:212371-239140 GCA_011038615.1 Limnodynastes dumerilii
CGATGGGAAGATCCTGGTGTGGCAGATGGAGAAGGATGGGCAGCTGGCATTGCTCGATGGGTTCGCCCTGGTCGCCCAGCAAATACCCAGCAATACTAAGATAAATAAGGTGAGTGCTGTGTATGAAGATGGAGGCAGTGAGCCACTAGTAGTGAGCGAGGATTCACTACCTGCTAACATCTTGTATCACATTGTAAAGCAAGCTATGGGGGACATATAGATGACTGTGTAGGTGGGGAGTAACGTGAAGCGTGAGGCTGGTTATGGTAGCCAGTGGCCGCGAAGAACATAAAGCAGCCTCCCTCTTTGCCGCATCACACGGTGAAAGCCTCCATTGAATTTGTGCCCATGGCAGTTTTTTTTGCCGTAACGGCACCGGCTCCGGCTCTGCCTCCGCGCATCGATCCATAACTCAGAGGTGAAGAACAGACAACGTGCAGATCGGTTTCACTTGGTTGCCATTGGTTATACACTTGGTTATTACACTTGTAATACACAGTGTATTACATTGGTTATACGCTTATGAAGCTCAGTGTTCCTGCCTTGCTATTCAGAACATGAGCGGCGGCCACTGTATACGTAGAGATGGACCATAATGCACTCTGTTCCGCCACATAAGAGCCAAGCAAGGATTCCGGTACAGATGACAACTCACTACCGTGCCCCTCTTTTATCACCGGCAAGTTACGCCACTGTATTATGTTATGTCCATGTGTGTAAGTCACTCTGGCACTGTCCCATCTCCCCCATGTTAAATACCTCGCACCAGCCTGGTTTAACAAGGTTTCCAAAAGCTGATAAGTGAATGATTTTACTCTCAGATCAGTTCTACTGAAGACCAAGATTGTAGTGTACACATATAGGCCCATATTCACGCCGACGCTTCTTAGGTGCGTGACTTTGGTAAAGGACCTAATGCGCATGTGTAATAGATCCTTTACGCAATCTGCGTGCCAGTATTTTAGGTAAAAAGAGCCTCGGGGAGGGTTCTGGTGAAAGTGGGAGGGGGGAGGGTGGGGAAAGGCATTGTCCCTGCAGACATTGCACAGATGGTTAAGGTAGCACGTGGAAGTGCTATAAGGTACCTAAAAAGGGGGTGGGAAGGGGGCAGGAAGGGTGAGTTTTAGGTGCGGGTCTGTCCGCACGTAACTCACACCGGATCTTAGAATTTGGTCCATGGAGCCTGATCCAGAGTTGGGGTTAACGGCTAAAAAGGAGTAAAGTTGCCAAACACTAGAGCGATTATCAGCTTCACCAGCCAATTATCGGGTGATTGGGCTAGAAATGGCTGTAGTGTATGGTCAGGATGATCTTTTTACCTCCCTCTTCTAGGATTGTGGGTCCCAGCAGGAGAGGTGTATGAACCCTGGCGGGAAATCGTCCCATTTATAGACAATCATCCCAGTGTATGAGCAGCTGCAATCTGCATCTACCAAAACCATGTAGAGCTGCCGGAGGCCACAAGTTCAAAAAGACCAAACAGAATGAGTTCAGAGGTAGCTTTGTAGCTCAACTCTAAATTTAGAGTTTGGAAATAAATGTTGATCAGTATTTGTGAGCAGTAAGAGAAATCGTCCCTGTATCCCACAAAATGAAATGAATCTGCGCTCCTCAGTGAAGCATTTATTGTCCATTAATGTTTTGTGCAGTTACTTTCCCTGTCATGTGCATCTATATGTGCGATGTGACCTTCCATCCTCTTTTGCAGCACGCCCGTGGTGACTCTGCAGTAGGGATGACTTGTTTTTCCTACTCACACTTTGACCCCAGCCTGTTTATTGTCGGGGTAGAAGGCGGCTACTTGCTGAAATGTTCTTCTGGCGCCCAGACAGCGGCTCTCACCAATGCGGCTTCCTCCGTTCCACTTAAAGCCCCAGCTCAGTTCACCTTCTCGCCACAAGGGGGCCCTGTCTACTGTGTCGACTGTTCACCTTTCCACAGGTATGTGATGTAGAAAGAACGTCTTCAGGTGTAGAACAGGGTTCTGTTCAAGTGCATGCAATGAACTCCCAGCACAGATCTAGATCCTCAAGATGCTTAAAGCCTGTCCGCATTGCACAAAGGGGGGTATTTAAATCGCACAGCTTGGCTAAGCCCTTACGTACGATCCACATTTTAAGTGGGATCGGTGTGTGCAACCGGATAAGCTAAATAATAGGCAGAGGTTTGTCACCTTTCCAGTGAGTGTTATGGTTTTTGCAATGTAGAATGAGCCAAAAACGGGTCGGCCGGGTCAGTGGTTGTTATACTTGGAGGAATTTTCTTGGGCGTTCCGTGGTCACCTGCGCCTCCTAATCAGTGACAGAGAGGCTTGATGACTGGGCCGAATCGAGACTTTAAAAAAGTGTCCGTTTTCTAATTGCTTGGATTGTAAAAAATAAGGCCCTTTTTTTGCGTTCTGCATTTGCGCACATCAGGAACATCACGTGATCTAATCATTATATTCCCCCTTCTGGAATGGATCAGAAATCTTAAAGTGGGGTTCAGGTCTTAGCAGCCTGAGTGAGCGAAGGGGATTGGCCTCCAGCACTCACAGTGAATGCCCACGGCCTATAGATTGGCCTCTCCTGAGCTTCTGAACTTGTGGTTGGTCCTGTTATAAGGTGGGGAATATCCTGCACGCTATTTGAGTTACCGTTATTAGGTTAATGGCAGTTCATTAAATGTCCATACCACGACTCACAGGATCATATATCAGGTTACACAAAATGGTGTTTGCTCAAATCAAGTTATATCTAATACAAGATAATCGTATGTAAGGGCCATTACTGCATAATTTACATAGCAACTCCAGCCTGCCGTATGTGTATGAAGTATACATAGAGGTCATTCCCGCCCCACGTACAGACACACTATATGTACATCCTGCGTTCTGTGCAGTATTAAACAAAAGCCAATCCATGGGTGCAGCTTACATCTGTCACCTGGTATTCTGGATCAGGTCCTTTGTTTGGGAACGTCTGGGATCAGCAGCTGACAGGGTGGGTGTTTGGTCCACAGAAGCTGTTTTGGAGCCTTTAAGGGGGCCCTAGCCGATAAGCCTTGATAGTGGCCGGTGGCTTATCATATACTCGTATATGCAATTATGTGCTACTAATGTTCCTGCATTTCATTTTAAAGCTGCAATGGCAGGTTGGATACTGGGGAATGGCAGGTTGGATACTGGGGAATGGCAGTGTTGCTGGGGCATTTTCCTTCCTTTGCTTCTATCATGTCTCAGGTGTTTGTGGTTGTTATGTTACTGATTTAAGCGTTTCTTTATGAACTTATAAGAAATTGAAGGCAACACACTAATGTTGTAACCTGCTGGGACAGAAGACTTTACCTCTCAAGTAGAGAAAAGGCTTTTCAATGACAGGCGATCCTGTCATGTGACTAGCCGGGTTGGGTTACCTGCACGGTGGTCTGGGTCAAGAAAACCCCATCTAGAATAGAGACACAAAGTTTTTAGCACAGATTCTTCAGAAATCTCCTTGTGAGTGGTGTGTTTGGGACATTTATACCCTGAGTGACCTGTCTTTTATTCTCTGATTGCAGGAATCTCTTCCTCGGTGCTGGGACAGACGGACATGCTCACCTGTACTCCATGCTGCAAGAAAGACCTCTCGCTTCTCTACAGTTGGCCCAAACGTACGTCTTTAGCATCCAGTGGTCTCCTGTGCGGCCATTGGTATTTGCAGCCGCTTCTGGTGATGGTAAGAATGGGCTTGATTACAATGCGTAGCTGGAATTATTGAATGGAAACTCAGGAGAACAATCTGGTCATGTGATGTACAGTGTAATGACTGCATTATTCTCCTATAAATCAACCTTCCAAATCTTTTGGTGTTGGACGGGCAGCCATTTTTATTCTTCAGTCTGCTACACGGACATAGTGACGCACATTGGTTAGAGCTCAGAGGGGTGTTTCTAAGCCTCTCTGCTCACCACGACATATGTCATGTTTTTTTTTCTTTCATGGGATTGCTGCTATAACATTTAATTTCATAAACACATATTAAAGAGCTAGAGTCCATACCAGGGCAGGTTTTTAGGTGTTGCAGCACAGTAAGTACTCAGGGGTGGAAGGTGACTGACCGGGGCCTAGATGGGTGGGAACGCTGACAGCTTAAAACGCCGCTTGGCTCTCCATGTATAAACACCGGGCCCTGTTTTAAGCTTGCTTACATTGCAGGGGTAGTGGCTCCCCTTGTGGGCTAGTAGATTTCCTAATATTTAAACTAGATTAATATTGTGGCCTCCAGGCTATACTTCCACAGACCAATACATCTATATTCATGTTAAAATGGAGTCTACAATGTGGACTAACCTGCATAGCATCCATACACTCCTGCACATTACTTGCGGTGTGCTGCTGTGGTTCAGTTTCAATTTGCATTCAAGATCAATACTACTAGTAAATAGTCCCCATTATATAAATCATTATTTCTTTTTTCATGTCATTGGAAACACTGGCTATAGCGTTAATTTATTTCCAGTGGCAGCTTGCAATCAGAATCACAGAAGAGGTGTCGAATCATATATTTTTTCACATTAAGTCCTATGTACACTGCAGCGAAGCCTTTGTCCAACTAAGGTACAGGGTCCTCTAGATGAGAACGATTAGAGTTCAGGGACCGATTCAGACTTAAGAAGGAGCTTGAAATTGAGAGGAAGGTTACTCCTGGGATAAACCATGTTGATTTCAGGGGGAGTTAAGTTAATTGTATTCTTTGCATGCAGGGATATATCTTTGAATTGCTTACTGCACGCAGATACTGACGTTACTATTATACTGTTATTTAGACTTGGGATAGGAAACATCACCTCTCAACTCTAATACTGTTTGCAACAGATGAAATATGACTCCCCTGCAATCAACATGGTTTAGCCCAGGAGAACTTTTCTCTCAATTTCAAGCTCCTTCTTAAGTCTGAATCAGGTCCTCAGAGACTAGCTGTTGTATTGTAGGATTTAGGAGGCTGCCATTCCTTGAACTTTTAGTCAATAACAGTTGAAGAACCGCAGGAACCGGAGTGTCACATATAAGAAGAAAGTAATTGCAGTGTTTCCTAGTACTTTTAAGGGGCCACTTTTATATCTGTATGGTCATTTTCTTTCCATAGGGGAACTGCTGCTCTTTGATTTTGGGAAAAACTCCCAGAAGCCTTCATTCAGCATAAAGCAAACAGCCAACGGTAAAGCCATTAGTTGTCTGCAGTTCAACCGTGTGCAGACCCATCTCCTGGCAGCCGGCGATGCGACTGGTGTCGTCAAGATATGGCAGCTGAGCTCAGACTTCACAGAGCAAGGCGCTAGGGAGGCGATCCAATTGGATGAACTGGCCAGCGTGGTCACAGACTGATCCTGGGGGTTAGGACCGATTTACGTATGTACCATTTGTAAATAGTGATAATTAATATGAATAAAATTTTATTGGTAAACATTTTAATTCTCAAATCTATTTTGTCATTTCATTCTGTGTTGCATACAGTCGGCCTGGGAGTTTGGTTCTTGCAGTGTTTTCATGTTCTATGTTAAACATTTAGAATAATAACAGGGAGAACTCTATGATTAAACACCTCAGCCAATAGGATTTGTACTTTGACAAAGTACCACAACATTGGCTGACCAAACTTCCAGCGTTGTCCAATCATTGACAGGTATCGGGTTATCAATGATGGGTAACAGATGGCTGTGTTCTAAAGCATCATCACTTTTCTTCGTTAAAGCTTGTGACACTAGATGCCTGATGGGATAGTGGTCACAATGGTGTCTTTCTACTAAATAAACTGGTTTTATTACCAAGATGTCAGAGGGCCACCCAATGCACTGATAATCAGACAGTTATTAACATGGGTACGTCAGTAGTCTTATTGGTCAGGAAAGACACAGGACATTGAATAATTAACATTTATTAAAGCACACTGCTTATATTGCTTCTTCAGTTGGCTAAAAGCATTGACAACACAGTGAGGACACAAGGTTGGAGCGAGAGACATGCACAGCTAAAGTCAGCAGGCACAAGCAAGGGCTTTAACTCTGCTAGGTCAGTTCACAAAGAGCGAGCGCGTGAATTCCACATAGTCGTATGCTGAGGGCAGCTCCCGGCCTTTACTGTCCATGTAGGGTTTCATGTGTGAGATGCAGTAGTCTGCCTGTTCACGTGTTAGGTTCTGGAGAGAGAGAGAGAGAACAGTGAGATTAGAGGCCGCTCAAGTCATTTTCATAGGTGATATTTTCATTTGATCAAGAACAGACCCTAATGGTACATTCAGCCATAGCACTTAATGGGAAGCTGCTTTCCGATACATAAGCCGGCAGATGCTGCTCAAGACATAAATGAAGTTCTAGGCTGAAGACTAAGTGACTTGGGTACAGTAGAGACCTATATATGGAATCATGCTTCTTCCCTTATGTCATTAGAGGTCTCCATAGCCATAGTGCCAGCAGACAACCTGCGGCACTTCCTGTGGCGACACTACTAGGCCTGGCAAAGCATGCTGGGACGTGTACTCTCACAATAGCGGGAACATCACAAGTTGCCTATGTCTGCCATAATGTATACAAATGTTACATGTTTAGGGTTATCCTTGCGAAAAGTCAGAACATCCAAATAAACAGAGATCATGGGCCGGAACCAGATCTAATAACGATAGGAGACTCATGTACATAATCCCCTATCAGTCAGTACTGTGCATGCACCATCCGATGCAAACTCACTGTGTGTACCAGATACACAGTGGGTGGAATTAGCTATGATAATCATACATTAACGGCTTAGTCCGATCCTGTATTCCGCACATACAGACACACACGCAGCATACAGAAGGTTGGGCACGAATGCAGAGGGAGTGCACTATCCTTCTACATGCGGAAGCTAGGATTCCAATTTCCATATTGTTGCTGAAGCGAATGTACGGAATATACCCGTAAGTCTGGATTCAGTCCTATGTCCTTAGTTCTCAAAATTCCCATGCCATCACAAGCCATCCCATGCCATCACAAGCTATTTGGGTACTTCAAGAAAATGAGCATTTTTTTGTTTGTTTTAGTTGAGAAACTGCCATAATGTCAACAGTAAACAGGATGCTCTTATAACCAGTGACTATCAGATGACTTTTACATCTGTACACAAGGAATTCCTAAAATACCCGTCTATAGATCATGCAGACTGAACCATGTGATCGAGCCTGTAATAATAATGTAACCCAGCAGTGTAATTCCACAGGAATAGTTGATGAGGCTGGAGGAAGGCACTGTAGCCTGCAGGGTTTCTTACCTGGTACAGTTCCTCCTTCGTGACGTACGGTTTCTGCTCTGTACTGAGGGCACGGAATGCGCTTTCAATCTCCTCGCTGGACTTCACATTTTCTGTTTCCCTGCTAATCATGAAGGCCATGTACTCCTGCAGGGACACGTGTCCATCTCTGAAAACACACAAACACAGGCTCATTAGAGAAAAGCGGTCAAATAATTACAGTCTGCCTCTCGTGACCTGTGGGGCTATTTACCTGTTGGGATCTACTATGTCTAAAATGGTCTCAAATTCTGGGTCGGGCTCTCCCTCTTCTACCATAGGAAGGTCGTATCCAAGGGACCTCAAGCAAGACTTAAACTCCTGGTGGTTCAGACGGCCAGACTTATCCTTGTCGAAGTGCCTGGGAAAAGGGAAAAAGGTTCCTTAGAACATGTGGCCCTTTAGGGAAAAAAAAAATACACAGACCACAAAAGGATTGTGGACAACGCTATAAAACAGGAATCACTCACTTGAACATCATGCTGAATTCTTTCAGAGCTTCTTCAGTTACACCCGTAGTGTTTCTGAAACAGAATATTATAAATAAGATAAACACACAAAACCTTTACAGAACATTTCCAGACCTACAATGGTCCTCGTTATAGGTTGTGCGCACGGGTACTTAATCCAATCGCCTTCTTCGTCTCTCACCTGGCTTGGATTTGTTGCTCGAGGTTGTGTTGCATTCTCATGCCCAGTTGATCTAATTGGTCCCACTGCTGTGCCAGTCCGACTGTACTGTGCTCTGTGTATTTATTATCCAAGATCAAGGCCTCCTCCATGGCCGCTCCAAGGTCTTCTATCTTCTTCAGCTGACTTCTCATTGCACGAATCTCCTGGTGCTTTCTCTGGGGTTCAACAAGCACAAAGCAAAGAAGTCAAGACACAAAATGAAACCAGTGTCTGGGCAAGAGACAGGTGTCCAGAGAAGAACAAACCTTTGTGGCCTCCAGCTGTGATTCCAGTGATCCAGACTCTTCAACCATACAAGACCTGCACGGAAACAAATGGATCAGGAAGAGGAGAGGACAGTGGTGGTTTTACCGGAGCAGCTTTGGGATCTCATTGCGAAACCAGTGTCTTACATAACACAATGTGCTTTAAATGTAACCTTGGGCCCAGTAGAGCAGACTCAACAAGAACAGCTCCCCATGCCAAGCGCCACTTTGCCACCACACACCCAGGCCCAGCATATAAAACAGGTGTACGAGCGGAGAAGAGTGCCTAGACATCATTAATCAAAAGCCTATCCCTATGAGCCACACCATGTTAGTGAGCAGTCAAGGTATGTCTGAGGCAAACACACAAGGATGAGAGGAGGCATCACAATGTGCTCAAGACCACCCACACCTGGCTTAAGAGTCACAGCCATTCTGCTGCTTCACTCCAGCCATCCAACCACAACAAGACAGAGGCCTCTAGTCTAATGATGCACATAAACCAGTGACTAATACAGTGCTAGGAGTGCATTGTGGGGGTTAGGAGACCACAGCAGATCACACCTATGAGCTGGACAACAGTACATGGAAATGGGAGCATGTTTCCATCAGAATGGAAGAGAAGGTTTTTTTTTATTTTTATTAAGGGTATAAAATCCTATAATTGTTAACACGTTCCAGATGAATAAAGATTCTGTGTTGTTCAACCCTGTACAACAGCTGGTGTGATATTGTTCATTTACTGCACCAGAGCTCCAGGGTAATAGGTGACCGGTGAATGGCAGCAGCTCTTTCCATAGGGACTTAGCAGTGTGATTTAGTACCATAAAGCATAACAGTGCCACAGAAAACCAGTGGAAAAAGAAATGAAGAAAAATGAAACCTTCCAGAGAGGTCATCCCCAACTTCATACTGATATACACGTATAACTCTGCGATACGCTATGCTAAAGAAGAGAGACCCAACAGTGATTACCCCACACGCACACAGAACCCCAACCGTCCACCTCACAAGTCAGCGTTATATGGATTAACCCCGGGAAAGGCCACAAGGTGATGGACATTAGGGATTAGGAAAGGAGAACTTAGACTTTAACATGAGAAGAGCATTAACCACCCGTGTTCAGAAGTTTACCACCTGTGCTCTGCAGCTTCTGTGGATAGAACGGTCACACCACACCCGGCTAGGCTCCCCCAGAAGCCCCTGAGCCTTGTGTATAGGCGTACAATAAAATCACAGAATGACTAGGAAGCTGCAACTTTAAATAGTTCAATAAACTGAAGCTCAGGTGGTAGCTACTCCTCCATCCCCATTACAGACCCTGAATGCCACCAAACAGCCAACATTTTATGGAACAAACCAGTCTCCCGAAACCCAAACAATTTGTACACATCAACAACCCAACAGTCTATTGCATCACAAGATCTGAAGATACTAACCCGTCCAGGAGATAGGTCCTACGGATAGAGGCAAATAAAGGTAGCGGCAACGAAGGGGAGAAAGAAGAACACACAAAGTGAAAAACAGTTTACACAACACAGGTTCACAATTGATTACAAAATAAACAGATTGTAGATAATTAAACAAGATAAGGAACAGTTTTGACACTAAATAAAAGATGGACTCAGGAACACAGATGGAATGTACAAGACAGAGAGCCATCGCTGAGGGGGAAGATCAGTAACCTCGTCTCCTGGATCCACTGGTGGAATGCATTTGCGTGTTGGGCGAATTCCTGGCGCAGTTTATCGTTCTCTTCCTGCCGTCTCTGTTCCTTTTGCAGCTCCAATTCCCGTTCCTAAGGAGAAAAACCGGTGTAAGGATCTAAACTAGGAGAGACACCAAGCACCTGACACGGATGCTCCTCATTGTACACCCCCTCTGCAAACAGATCCTCATCCTAATAGCAAGGTTGGCCTCAGAACAGCCGTCCCACCTTAATGATCTTCTGCAAGTTACGCCAAGTCTCTTCTAAAGCCTCCATGGTGAACCAGGTGTAAGGGTTGGAGGCCACGCAGTAGCCCTTGATCTGCCGGTCCAGTTCCGCCAGCTGGTTGAAATCGGTCTGTGCGGAGCTGAGGGAGTTTCGGAATGCATCGTGTGCTTCGCGCAGGGCTTTGATCTCTTCCAGGGAATTGCAGCGGACGGGGTCAGTCAGGTCCTCCTCCGCGTTCTCAAACCAGCTGTTGAAGGCAGACGCCTTCTTGGCAAACGTCAGGAATAAGTCTTCCACCTTAGAGAGGAACATAAAAAGATTTTATAAGCTGGAGGTAAAAGGAGAACATAACAGTCTTCTCAACAACCAGCGGACATTGGAAATGATAAACACAACGTGCCTTTCTGTAGTGCTCCTGAGCCTCCAGGAGCTTCTTCTTGCGAGCAGCAGAGTTATCGAGCAGTTGGTGCCACCGCTTCATGAGGGAGGCATGACGGGACTCGATGGCCCTGGACTGGACATGCTTGGCGGCAACTAACTGGTCTTTTAGTGCAGTGATGTTGGTGATGCCCTCTTGCTGGAACGCCTGGAGCCCGGCATCAAAGGTTTCCTGATATAAAAGAAAGGGTTATATACAAGTCAATGTGACAATAAGGAGGAACCCAGGTAATAAACTTGTAGACGACACTTAGCTTTTTTTTTAATTTAGATATCTTTATTGATAACTTCCTTATACACGTTATTTTTATTTAGATATCTTTATTGATACTTGCCTGATGCACACATTTAGAGGAAGTCCAACACTCACCTGCTTAGTCAGTAATGTCTGCACAGACGACAGATCTCTGCCATAATCATCAGTCTTCAAACTGTTCTCTTTCTCACCTAAAGACCGGACATATAAAGAAAAACCATGTTACAGAGCGACCAATCAGGACTAAACATCCCCATTGTGTAGCAACCAATCTATAGGCCATGATTAAGAGTGGAGGAGGACTGGGAGGTTGATTTTGCTAGGTGAAGCTTTGCATACCTTCACCTAGCAAAATCAACCTCCCAGTCCTCCTCCACTCTTAATCATGGCCTATAGATTGGTTGCTAAGGTCTTTTAAAACAATGACTTCTAATGGACATCATTTGAGCAGTATGTAGTTTTGTTCTGCCAGTTAAAGTGTTCCGAAAGACCCTCAGCAGCCTTGAAATGTTGAATTATTCATAGTTGTAGAGTAAATAATGCAGAGACGGCCACATTGATGTAGTCTTACCAATCCATGACTCCACCACATCCGCTTTCCAGTTGAATTGAAGGAAGGCGGAGTTCTCGTCGAGCTTGGCCTTGCGCTGAGCGGCTGCTCTCTCCAGCTCGGACACCTTCCCGCGGAGGCCTTGCATCTTAGCACTTATGTTATCCACATGGTGATTGTTCTACAAGGACACAAAGAACACAAAGAAAAGAAATCTATCCGTCTAGTTCTGTCAGATGGCTGGATAATACATTCCACAGAATGCCTAAACGTATCTCACCTTGTGGATGAGGTCTTCTCCATTGGTACAGACATCATGGACTCTTTCCTTGTGTACAGTGAAGTCCGTTTCAAAGGCCTCGTGTTTCTTCAGCAATCCCTGGTAATAGAAAGCACGTGGCAAGATTGGCCTCCAATGTCCTTATTGGCCATCAATGGTAAACTAGGTCACGTTTCTGCTTCCTCACCTGTATGGCAGCTAAAGTGTCACCATAGTCTTCACTGGCCACTAGCGTCATCTTCTCGTTTATCCAGGCTTCCTCCTCTTCAACGTTGGCTACAAACTGCTGATACTCCAGAGATTCTTCCAGCCTTTGCCCCCTGCAAACAATAAATCCAGAACAATGAAAGCCGGATGATAACTGCTCCACTGAAGGGAAATGTTACTCAATGTTCTTTCAAGTACAAACTGAACAGTCTCATGGGATTATGCAATCTCTAATGGGACATAAGTTTTTAGTAAAGATTAAAAATAAAAGACCGAATCCTGATTTCATTATACTCAACCCCCTTGTAAGTCCTCCCCCTGTGAGCGAGTGTATTACACTTCCCTCATACACACAGAGCTTAGGAGTTCACACCCCCTACCATAAATAATAAACACCCACCCCAACGTAAAATGGGGCGAGTGTGTAACGCAGAATCGTATGTGACGGTGCTGCATTCTGACGTGTAACAAGCCTCTGCATGCATGCGCAGTAGGAACGTACAGGGTACCTACTTACACCCCTTTCAGATTGCCACTAAAAACCCGGGTTTTGGACAAAATCCCAGCAACCCAGTTTTTGGTGTTGATGGGAAAGGTACCGGGATCCTGGTCCCGGGTCTATTAACACAGGACTTAGACACGTGAAAAAAAGAAGGGTTTTTCCCATGTCGGACCCAGGTAAGTGGCGATGTAAAGGTGCAGACCTTGCTTTTTCAACCCGGGTCTCACCTAATGCACCCAATTGGAGGGATTTGTTTACTGTTGCTATGCAATAGTAAACAAGTCCCTCTCCGGGAGCCGCACTCAGCCCCTTCATACTTTCAGGGTAGACCCAGGACCCTGAATTTCCCGGGTCTTTCCTAAAGATTTATTTAAAGGGACCTACACGTGGTTTTTTTTTCTCACCAAAAAGTCCCGGCAATTAGCTGGGCTGAAAAACCCAGGTTATTGCCGGGGCTGCAATCTGAAAGTGCAATTATGAGGCATGCCTAACTACCCTGTCATTCTTTATTCAGGATCCGGTCCAAAGAGAATAAAACAACGCAGACACCGGCTAACAAAGAACGTTCCAGCCATGCGAGACATAAAATGCCGCCATAAATACACCCGTTCTTTAGATCTTACCTCGCTGACGCTTGTTGCCTCAACTCCTTCCAGTGCTCCACAAACTGAGCCAATCGCTGCTGAATCTCTTCCTTCCCGATAGTGTTGTCATCAGACAGTTTCTTGCCAGTATCCAGCACACCCTAAAAGAGATCAACCATGGAGTGGATCACGGTCACCTACAGTCAGGGCAACAGAAGCTCCACATGCCACAAAACACAGAAGACAGGTTAAATACACAACCACCGATTGTTACACCTACCTGGATGGCAGGTTCGTGGGCTGCCAGCTCCGCTTCCAGCCTCTTGTGCTTCTTTCTCAGATTCTGGACACCGGTCAAATCACGACCATAATCGTCTGAGCCGACCAAAAGCTTCTTCTCCCTGAGTGATAAGAGACTGGCATTAAAGAGTGGGAAGACTCAGGAAACAAGGGACTGTTATTTCAGGTTCACGCGGCCTAGTAAAGCTAATCAGCAAATAGCCTTCAACTAAACCAACTCTACTGGAAGATTCAGCACCACCGACTGCATGTCATCATAACGAGCTGGTAAAGGAGTCTGACATTATCCTGTACAGAAGCCTCTCTCATGTGACCACGTACTTGATCCAAGACTCCTCGTCGTCAAGGTCTCTGAAGAACTGATGGAGGCGATGGGACTCGTTCAGCCTGCTGCGCCGGGCAGACGCCATGCCTTTAATGCGTTGAAAGCGGTCATTGATGGCATCGCGTTTCTCCTTCACTTGGGTGGTATCGAAAGCGCTGCTGGTCATTAGGCTGTCAGCCTGACCGTTCAGATCCTTCAAACGGTCCTGGAGCAAAAGAACACATGACGGTCAACCAAATTCCAATCTTATCCTCGTCTATTTCATTTATTTATTTTAGCTTTTCATTATATCTTTACAGCGATTTACTTTCGCCGCTCACCTCATGGGCAGAGATATCCGCTTCCAGCAATTGGTGTTTCTTAAGCAGGTTATTAACGGATGCCAAATCCTTCCCATAATCCTCGGAGGCCAGCAAGGCTTCCACCTAGTGACCATGAAACAAATGTAAGTACAATACACATACAGTAAAACCTACACATTTTTATTTTGTTTTTCTTATTTTGTTACCTCTGAAAGCCAAAAATCGAAGTCCTTGATGCCGGTGTTAAAGTTCTGTTGTTTGTTAGCCTCCTTCAACTTCTGACTCTTCTCTGCCGATTTGTGCACCAAAAATTGCCACTGGTCAGCCAGTGCTCCCAAACGGACCTGAAATACACCACACAGGTCAAGTTATCCTCAGGACCATGTCATAAATCCTGAGAACAGCCAGAGGAAAGAGAAAGTATGAATGGAACATGGAGCAGGGAAGACGCAGAGAGATAGAATTCTGAATGGAGGGGATGTCTACAGGAAATAAGCCGAGAGGGAGAGGTTGAAGTCACGCGCAGTCATCAGTAATCATATTAAACAAATGTGAAATTAGTTACGACCAATTCATTTTTTTTTATTTATTGTTATTTCTTTCTCAGGCCTCCTTAGAGACAGTACAGCCCTGGGTATAGTTGTGGTGAACGGAATCACAGATGCAATAAACGGATCATCAATCGATCATTAAATCAAATCCACCCCCCACCTCCATCCATACCCTGATTGGTTGCCTAAAAGGAAATAAGATCATTCCTATGAATTTGGACCATAGATGGAGATCCAGAGTTCTCTGGATCCCAGGTAGAAGAGGTTTGAGAACCCCGAAATATCATTAACATGCATAACTGGTTTAGAACCACACGTATTAGACACACAAATGTAACGGATGAAGGATTTGTGAAGAGTTCTATCTGGTTTAGGTCAGTGCTGGCTGCCAGGAGAAGTAGACTAAGTTATGGAACAGGATTTTGGCCTTGTTGATATGTTCTTTATTGGACAGGGACCTTAGTGTATAACGCTAAACATAGAATACAAGGAGACCATCTTATTTTAGAATCTACTCTACTGACCTTAACTGCGTCTTCACTGCCGGCACAAGCACCGCGGTCGATGAGAGAGTTTCCCATATCGATGACGCCACGAATACGATCTGCGTTGGCATGAAGCTCCGCCTCAAAGGCCTGGTGTTTCTGGTGCTTGCTCTACAGGATAAGAAACCATAGGTCAGTATAGACAAGTGCACGCATTTAGAGAGCTCTGTGAGACCGATGGCAATACACAATACAATAAGGTTATTGTATTGAATTTTAGTGGATTAAGGAACATTAGGGGAGCGGTGTCTATCCAGTAAGACTGGGCGGTGTAATGAGGACACAAAACATTCAGCTAGAGAAAAATAAATAAAACGGAATGAGTAATGCAACGCGCCACATAGACCGAGGCGAGAAATACACTTCTGCATGAGGTTTGCAGCTCGCACTTGTGAACAGGTGTTGAATTTAGCGGTGGAAAATTTGCATTTCTAGCATCTGGCTCCCAGATGTCCTATTGAAAGCTTGTCATTAATTGTGGTGGCATTAAAAATTGTAGAAGCATCCCAAAATAGGGAATATTCTAAAGGTGGACTTGCAAGATACCCAGGCAGCCTTCCAGAGGGAAATCATTAATAACACTGTAAAGGCAGAACGTAATGGCCACAATTTATTTATGACTTGACCGTCTGAATATTGGTTCGACTAATTCAAGGACATGGAAACGACTATTGGAAATCCCCCTCTAGATAGATCGCTTCTCTCTTTTAATTAGTTGTTCAGGAGAGATCTTAACACTTCATCATCATGCAGAGAGCGTCTCACCAAGACCACAACTCCATAGTAGAAAAAGCAAAATGAATAAAGCCGACAGGAACTAAAAGGACTACAATACAAAACCCAACAGGGACAGGCTTCAACAGATGGGATATAACTGAAACAGGAGAGAGACGAGAAACACTTCCTGTCCACTTACCAGTAATTTGGAAAGCTATAAAACAGATTAAGAAAAAGAAGGCGTTGAGTACAGGATAACTACTGGAAGCATGGATAGGCAACTACATTATATTGTACAGCAATATGCGTTTAAAAGGCAAAACAATCTATATTTCAACATTATGAAACTTTATTACTACAGACAGGGCGTCCTTGTCTGATTACATCATAGATGCCGACTATTCGTTTCTCCTTATAACCCTTTCACATCACCACCTAAGAAAACCCCAGGTTATTCAACCTGAGTTTTTCTTGGGGGAAATGCCGGGTTAAAAAAAAAAAAAAAAAATCTGCGTTATAAGTCCCGCAGGTTGACCAGAAAGGGGACATACATATACTAAGTTCATAGTGGCGAATAGTGGCACTGCAGGCAGACGGACCCAAGTACTAATAAATGCAGCATGTCTCCTTTCCCTGCGTGCGGATCCCCGGTTTCAGATTTGTTTACTATTGCCATAGCAATAGTAAAGAAATCTGTCCAATCAGGTGTCTTCGTGAAGGACCCAGGTTGAAAAACAACCCTGGACCTTTCACACTGCCACCTTACCCGTGTGCGACCTGGAAAAAAACCCTTCTTTTTTTTTTCCCCCCGGGTCATTAAACCTGGGTAGCTGAAAAAGGGACGCTTCACATCATTGCCAAAAACCCGGGTATTTAATGGTGATGTAAAAGGGGTTTTAGAGGAGACACAAGTGATGGCAGCATGGGGGCATGGCTTAAGGATGTGATTTATGCAAAGCATGTCTGAAGCCCCGCCCACTGCCTAATCAAACCTGACATTCATAGGGTTACTAACTTGATGTCATCAAGCCCCACCCCCCCAACCATCATTATAAACACTTGGGCCTTGATTTGTATTAAATCACTTTCCTATACCTATGCTGAAGGGAGGAAATAGGAAATTACAGTGTAGGTGATCAATCACTACAGAAACCAAGGCCTTTCCAGTTCTAATAATGCATACACTATAGCAAGCCTGGCTAACCTGTGGCTCGCCAGGTGTTGTGAAACTACAAGTCCCAGCATGCTTTATCAGACCAAAGCATGCTGGGAGTCGTAGTTACATGGCACTTGGGGATCCACAGGTTGGGCAGACTGGAGCTATGTAATCCTTTCGGCACACAGACCATTGGATACGAATTCTAGTTACAGCAGAGGAATCCTTTGGATACTGTCCCATAAATAAATTGTGTGCCTATTCTTTTAACCTTGCAGAGTAACGATAGAAGAGAATGAACGTTACTCTATGGCTGAACTGTCGCCATGTTGTGTGCGGTACACATCTTACTGTGCAGAAACCTGCCTAGAAGAGATAGCCGTCTCTTTTATAAAGACAAGCAGAAGGCATGGGAGAGGAGGACGGGCACTGACCTGGATGTTTGTGGGATCCTTGTACGATTCATCGCTGGCCGTCTGCAGCTTCTCACTGATCCAGGCTTCAATCTCATCCACGTCTCTGCTGAACTGCTGCAGAGTCTGAGACTCGCCAAGCTTAGACCTCTTCTCGATCATCTGAGCCTTCAAACGGCGCCACCTGCCGACAGCACAAGGTACTTAATAAAGAGACCACTGAAAAGGAGCAGGAGTTCCACAGTCTACCACGGAACACACACACACACACAGACCAACAAACACGTCTTACACGTTCCTGACCTACCTGTCCAAGACCTCATTGCGACGAGCCGCGATGTCTCCTGTGGCATAGTGGTTGGCGTTTATTAACTGGTCAGCGAAAGCCTGTAGAGCAGCGATCTTCTCCTCCTGCGAGACAGAATGAGGACATGTTGCTCGATACTAGGTCTAGACAGTAAATATGTTCCTCGATCAAGGCACAACTGGGGTGAAGGGGTACTGCAGACCCTCCAACATTACCCATTCCATTAGGTACAATTTAATCCGGTCCTGAGCTTTCAACTGTCACTCACCTGGTTAAAATGAATTAACTGATGTTTAAAAAGCTATTTGCCTCTTCAACAAAGGTGGTTACCATAGTAACTGATAGTTGGAAACCGAGGAGCAGAGTATTTTGTACCTAATGGAATGGGTCACATTGGAGGGTTGGATGCAGAACCATTTCTGGGGTGGGGTTGGTCTCACAGTTTACCTGCACATTAATGGCTTTATCAAAGTCCTCGTGTTTCTTGATGAGGGCCTCAACGCTGTCCAAGGAATCCCCTTTGTCTTCACTATTGAGGAAGGCTTCGCGTGCAGCCATCCAGTTCTCTGCCTGTTCACAGTCCCGGTTAAACAGCTGAATGGAAAAAAAAATAAAAAATGCTCAAGACACTCAATGACCTTCAAAGAGGAACCACCAATGCTGTACAATGAACCATGCTAGAAAGTCTACCTGAAGTTCCAAACACTGATCCAACATCATTCTACGCTGTACCCAGGACTTTTCTAAGCTGGCACGTTCCTGGTCTAGGATGTCCAGCTTGTCCTTTATTTCAGGGCTGGCATAATGCCCTCGAGCCAGCAGCTGCTGCCCAAACTGCTCAAAGGCCTGGAAAGTGCCAGTCCTGGCGTCGATCTCTGTGCGGTGCTCCTAAGAGGAAGGAAAGGCGTCATCAGGAGTTACTAACAAAGAGGAAAGCCTGGCACCATGGAGAAGGGAGAGCATCCCACAACCTACCTGGTGCCTCTCAAGAAGAGCTTCTGCTCCGGTCACATCCTTGGCGAGCTCGTCAGATGACACAAGGCCACGAATGCCATTAATCCAGGACATGAGATCCCTATGGAAAAATATAAGATAATAGGCAACACTCAATAATAAAGAGCAAGCTGAACAAAGGCGCCTTATAGGAACAGGTTTGGGATTATGTGGTTTGGACGCAGTAGTCATTCCTTCCCATATGGAAGGTCCTTGCAAGGCTTCGGATCATTACAGGGAGGTAGCTTATATTTCAGGCGACCGTCCTACCTGAAGTCGCTCAGGAAGCGCTGCAGGTCGTGAGAGTCTCCTAGTTTATCCTTGCGTTTGTTAGCCCGTTTCCCAAGGCTGTTCCAGGCCTGGTTAAGCTCGGTGCACTTCTCCTGGATGTCATCAGCAGACTCCGGATGGGACTGAATCAGACGCTGAGCAGTCTCTCCCAGGGAGTTCACCTGTCGCAAGAGAAAGTTACAGCAGATCATTCTCTAAACAGACACACCATTGTCCTGTACAGGGTAGGAGTCACACTGGACAAGCCATTATCATCAGACCTCCACTAGAGGGCAATCTTCCGGTTACCTTGTCACCCAGGGCGGCCAGGTCTCTCTCGAATCCCTCGTGCTTGCGCTGTAGGGCCTGGACACTTGCCAGATCATGCCCATAGCTATCGGTGTTCAAAGCCTGGTTCTTCTCCTCAATCCATTCTTTCGTCTCATCAGCATCTCTGCAGAAAAGCATAGAAAATAAAATGGGTCAAAAGAGTCACTTTTTTGTGTAATGTCTTTGACCACTAACTAGAATCAATGCAACAACCATTTAGTTACCAACGTTGCATCTCAAGGTTACTCGTAAGCTGTCCATAAGAACATGACCCTAAACCCCCTCAGCAATGCCCCATAAGGGATTCATCAGCTCTCCATTAAACTCCTTACCTGTGGAATCTCTGCACTTCATGAGCGCTGCCCAGGAGTTGACTCCTCTCCTCTGCCAGCTGCTGCAGAGATCTCCAGCGCTCGTTCAGTTCCTGCAGGAGTAGAGACAGCAAATTATCTTCTATGCAAGGGTCAGACTGCCACGGCCAGGCCATCATCTTACTAGACGCCACTATTACAACAATTCCAAAGACCAGGGGTTCTCAGCCAGTGGCACAAAGACCAGTCTGGAGGTAAGCAGGACAACAGGTGGCTGAGTGGCATATGTAGCAATCTTACCTGAAATCATTGCAAAAATGTGTATTATCATGAAAATGTGTGTGTGTGTGTGTGTGTGTGTGTGTGTGTGTGTGTGTGTGTGTGTGGTGGGCAAGTGTCTACATGATATGCAAAGTGGAACTTGACCCAATTCCATAGTGGGTAATGCTCCCAAAAAAGGCTGAGAACAGCTGCTATAGAGCAATTAAAAGGACCAATCACATCTAATAAGATACATCGGACATGCAGAAGAAGCCCGACGGCCAGAACCCACCTTGATTGAATTGAAAGTGGCCACAGCGTGGACGGCTGTCCTCACAGACTACACAAAAGGAAATCGAATCAGAAAATTAATCAAACTAACCCAAGTAACAAATTATCCACTATGTTGATCATAAAATCAATCCAAAATCAAACCCCAACCACCACTGTATACACCAAGTATTTACAAGTTATGGATTTTATGGTTTACACCCAATATTGCTCATTATAAAAGGGGAATCCAAGTGCTTTTCGCAGTAGGAAAATAGGCGAGCGTTACCTTCCACGGAGAGGCACCCTTGGCGTCTGCTTCATCCTACAATAAATGAAAGAAAAAAAAAACACTTATTTTAAAAATGGACTGATTTAAACATTTAGATTTTTATTTTATTTCCCAATTCTATCTGGAGGCATAAATGGAGAGTGCATTTTAGGGCCCTGCTAGAGGGGTCTTCTCACAGATCTAGGTCATTTCCGTAATCCTACTAAACAAAGATAAACCCCCATGTTGTCTTCCGCCTTTTTCCTTTCCCTGTTCATACTCAAAAGGAGCTAGTAGGTCCCTCCCCTGAGGTGCACCTAGGTGTGAGCACTTCAGGAGATGGAGTCACTTCTGCTGCATTTACTCTATAACTATAACACACATATAGACGCGCCATAGAAATCAAAACGCAACACACTGAATGGGCTGCTACGTACCTTTGGCATGCTGCCATACACCTCCTGTAATGAAAGCACAGTGACCATATTAGTGTCAGTAAAATAATACATGTAGTCAGATAGAAGGAACTAGCCAGGCCACTGGTACATTATTGCTGTTAAGGTTATGACTGGACAGAACAAAAACTACCGCTATCAAGAACGAATACTTTGACAGAAAGCCTTTATGCTGTTGGCTATATGACTGACGTGGTGCATATTAATGGAGTAGTTACTGCTACGGACACTGTGTATAAACTTCCCGTGACTGACGTCTTTTCAATGTGTGCAGACCCCTTTCCCCTCACTCACACAAAGAAACCTGACACAACGCGAGTATTAAGTCTATAAATATTTGGGTTTTATTGAACTAATTAAGATGGGAAAATGGTCTTTATTTTGCTGGTTAATTTAAGTTAAATGTGATGGGGCCACAGAACACCTTAGCAAGTAAAGCCGCGGAACCTGCCTGACCTGACAAGGCTCAAACTGCGCACAGGCACGGACATTACTCGACTGAATAACCACCAGGTGGCACCTCGGCATAGCCTAAGCACTACTAACATGCTAAAGCTTTCCACCAATCAGGAACCACAATGTCCCATCTGAGCCATCCAAAACCATAGGGAGGAAGGGTGGGCAAAATCCAGATGAAGATGAAGTACCGCCTCCAGGGAGCTTCAGCTTTTACAGGGACATGTGAGAATGATCCCGGCTCCTCTCTCAACACCTTATAAGGAACTGCACCACTGACACACACATCCAGGGAGTTTAACCTCCCTCTGGCTTAGGTCAACCCTCACTCCTAGTACATCATGTACACTGACTACTGGGATAGTCTGCGTACTGTAAACTCACCATAAGAATTGCTTCTGTTTTGTACACCAGCTACCTGGATGAGCTCCGTATTCTCTTCCAATAGCTGCTGGAAGTGGGCTTTATGGCCCATTTGGTAGGTTTACAATAAGCCTGATAACTGGATGATCTTTATCACCTTAGAAGCCTCTTCCTACCTGGTGCTGCACAGCTTGTACTTCTTCAGTTATGAGCCCCTCAGACTCGAGGTCATCTGCGACCTTGTTGATATCCTTCAGACGCGATTCGTTAGCCTTCAGGTCCTACAAAAAAAATAATAGACGTTGATGATACAGGGGATTATATAAAGTATGAAGTATTTAGTGTAACGGATAGCACCCAATCAGATATCAGAATTCTTTAGCCTGACAAGGGCTAGGCTACTTAATGCTGGTATGAGATGGATAACTTAACCAATGAGTGATTATAGGTTATAGAAAGCAATCCTATCTCAGCAATCTAGATCTCACAAGGCATTAGTGCACATATGGGTCTGGCATTATAAAACAACACCACTGCCTATTTTAAGTGTTCCACAAAGGTGCAAGTGACCTTTCCCCCTCCCTTTACCCTATGCTGGCCATATTATTCACCTGAACTTAACCTAAAAGCTCCTCTCTTCTTTACTGTTCAATTCACTAGAGAACCCCCCAACCATCACCTTAGGCTGTCCTGTTGTTAATGTGGTTATATTGGTGTGTATCCAATTATACAAGAGTGACACATGGCTTTTATGATGTGACATCACATATAGCTTAAGCAGTGTGTGAGCAAGACCATTACTGGTGACCTTTGCTAACCACAGGAATACCAGAGTAAGTTTATGCCCTCGGAGGTTGCGTTCTCGGAGTGATTTGGAGACTACGTTATAGTAATTAAGACGAGAAACCATGTATTATTATTACCTTCTGGAAATCATCAAACTTCTTCTGCAACACTTCCACCTGCTCCAAATCAGCTCCAACCTCCTCATTGGTGAGAGCAGCTTCCTTCTCATTAATCCACTGTTGCAGCTCGTTTGCCTCACGGAACAGCATGAACTTCTTGCAGCTTTTCTCCAACATATCTTTACGCTTCTCTCCCATCTCCAATATGTTGTGGTATCTAGGGATGGACAGAGTGTGCTCAGGGGTGTGTACCGTACAGCGTACATCTCTATCGATCAACAACTTATAGCGTCAACGACTACGGTTTAAAGTTACTACACAGAGGAAGACATTTTCTGGAGACGATGGGAGTCTTGTGAAGCTGGAAGACCAGAAGTTCTGCGGATTTTAGCCAATTGAGGCAAATTTAGTTTGTGATTCTACAATGAATTTTGACCTACAAATGCAGGAGCTCAACCAAAGTAAAGAAAACCAGACAAGCACCTTTTTGGTACACGTGACTTATAACTAACATTAGGTGAAGCCCTGTTAGGATATAGCAGCTGTGAGGGAGAGTAGGCTTATTGAAGCCAATTTGGTTCTAAAGGGCCATCTACAGGTTCACAATTCAGAACCGCTGCAAAGTCAGGGCCCGATTCAATTGCCGGCGAAGTTTTCAAAAAGTTTGCGTCGGTAAAAATACGACGCCTTTGCCGGCAATTGAGCGATAAAAATTTGCCTATTCAATTATTTTTTTACCGCTGCGCTAAAACAGCAGGCAGCGGTAAAAAAATAACCAGAGCAAAAAAAAAAATCTCTGTTAACGCCGCAAATCACCTCCTGCTAGCAGCAGGTGACCGGCGCTAGTGAGAGACTATTACCCAGTGCCTGAAATCACGTTGTCACGATACTTCAGGCACTGGGTAATAGCCTCAGTAGCGCCCGGCACTTCCTGCTAGCAGGAAGTGATTTGCAGCGTTAAGAGAGAGATTTTTTTTTCTCCCTCTAGCAGCTGCTCAGCGGTCCCTAGATGGCAGGGTATGGTGCCTAATGCCCTGCCATCCATGGGCATGCTGATGCTTGTAGTTCTACAAGCATCAGCATGCCCTATTGGGGCACAACATAGGGCAGCGTTAAAAATCCGCACCTCTCATAGGTGCGGAATTTTATCGTTAAAAAACTGGCGTATTTTTAACGCAATAAAAGAATTGAATTGCAAAAAAAAAATAACGCCGGTAAATAAAAAAAAAATGCGTTAAAAATACGCCGGCGAAGGATTTTTTCCTAATTGAATCGGGTCCTCTGTGTTTTACAACCACTTACATTGGAAAAAAACCCATTTAAACACATGTACAAGCTACGAGCGCCATGATTGGTTTGCAACAGAACGTTATGATTCCTCCCCCCATTTAAGGGTTCCAATAGCGGAATAGGTTATAAATGGGAGGGATTATTTAAACACACAGAAAAGGCGCATTAATCACAGGCCACTGCATCCAGACTCCCAATCCGACTGATCGGAAGTATTCAGGTAGGGTCCACCCATTGGGATTTTGGAACTAGTATCATATTACTAAATGACCCCATGTAATGAATGACACCTCTATGCCAAAAAAACAACACAAAAAACACACAGTTAAGAGAACTTTTCAGAGCTCAGAATATATTAACCAGGTCCCATTAGATGGCTGATGGATGCCCACATACTCCGTATGTTAGCAGCCACGTTCGTATAGTTTTAGCCACGGACACGTTCAACTATTTCCAGATATATTTGGTCTTTCCTGAGTAACTAGACTGCAGTACTGTAGATGGGCAGCTTTAAAGCCTGCTCTTCATGGACTAGAAAGAGGACAACATCACAGTGGAACGAGGCTACTCACAGTTCTTCAACCTGATTCATACGCAGAGATACACTGCCAGCCTCCTTAGTTATGAGCGGCCTGCACAGACAAGAAGGGAGCACAGCAAAAAAAAAAAAAAAGGCATGCAAACAATTAGTGTGATTAACAGACGATTAGGTGCTGCTCAGTGCACGAGCTTTATTAGAAGGAGTGCAGTGAAGGGGGTGAAGTATTTTCAGAGATCCCAGGGGTGTCCACCTTCATCACAAGCTGCCAGTCTAACAAACAAGGACCTTCCTAATAGATTGATATGGGGAAGTCACAGGAAAGAGAGGACGATTGTTTGCACTAATGCAGACTGTAGCATCATCCTTCTCTACTACAGGTTATGGGTGACGAATGACGTGAGGTGTTCGGCTCTGTGCAGTAACCCACGGCAACAAGACAAATATATGCTTTTAAAAAAACGGACTGAAAATTGGGCATCTAAAAGGTGGGTACAGATTTTCTAACGACTGTCGAGCAAGTGTGTACGCTACAACAATCCTGCCAGATCATTGTAAAGTACACAAAATCGTTTGAATGCATCTTTTAAACCATTAAATTTTAATGATCAAACAATTAGATAATGAAGATTCAACCTATAAACATGTGTAGTGTGCACACAGGCCGATTGTCACAAAATATCTGATCGCTAGAAAAACTGTACCTTAAGGCACAACACTGAACAGCCCACTGCAACCAGCCAATAGAATAGAAAGTGTATTAAAAGGACCTTGTCTTGGAAGAGTAAAGGCAGACGTGCTCGTTAAATGGTTTAACCAAAAAAAATGTTGTTTAAGTAGACACCCCTATAATTTGAACAAATCATAAAATAGATTGCATGGTTCCTGGCATCTAAATACAGCGAGAATACTCTCATTGCTAAATATATCTGAACTGCAGTACCACCTGGAGACTGCGGTCAAGATGGCGCTATTCTGCCAGAGAGACCTCTACAAGGTTATTTTGCCCATTTCCACTCTCTCTCTCTATATCTATCTAACCTACTGCTGGGCAGGGTTATAGAGATACAGCATCCAGAAGTATTTATCTTTTATTCATGAGTGATAACAGATAATTGAGAGTATATTTGTGAAAATATTGAATTGGAGGTATATTTGATAAAATATATTGGGGACTACATTGCATGTGTATCTATCGATCTATCTATCTAGAGAACGGCTTGCTTTTGACTGTGAAAGTATTCTTGATTTATTCACCAGGGAACCATCCAAAAACTGATGATTTCTTAAATAAAATGTAGATACTTTTCCCCTTGAATCACAGACAAGTGCACATAGAAGATCAATCACAAACAGGATGCAAATTAAATTTTACAATGATCGGTGTGAGAGGGAGGATTGGTGGATGCAAGATGCATTGTGGTTATAGAGGGAAGAAAACAGAAAATCATGAGGATTTCAGTGACAAGAAAGAGTGAATTTTTATCTGGAGATGAGAGATTGGTGATGGCTGTGAATATATTACAGCATGCATGGCATGTCAGGATGATGAGGAGAGTATGGCAGGACGAGATGTACAATGCTTGCAATAACAGCATACAAGATCTACACGTTTTCCTACACAGGATACATTTTGTCCCTTATGGCTCTATATAAGAGAACGGATGACGATGTCTTACTGGCCATCGATCTGCTCCTGACGCAGGGATATGCTCCCTTGTTCCTCCAGCAAGTTCTCGCGAGAAGCAGACTGTGCAGGATCCAACTTTTTCACGTACGCAGCGGGTACAAACCCCTGGCGGTCATTCACTTCCACCTTCCACCAATCCTGGAGCGCACAAATCCAAAGAAACACTCATTACCCCAGGAGGCTCATCTACACAAAACACTTCTTCTGATGCACTTCTCTCTCCCCCCATATCCCGTTACCTTATTAGTGCTGTTCAGCAGAGTCAGGATGTCTCCTTTCTTCATGGTCACCTCCCGTGGACTCTTCTCCTGATAATCATACAATGCTAGGACCAACTCCTTGCCCGTTTCATCATCCGTGGGCGCCACTTGTTGCTGCGAATGAATTCGGCGGTCAGAAAACGCAACTCGCGTTGAAAGGTTATGCTTAGTGTATTAATGCACTGCTAGGAATACAATTCAGCGTACTTACCCTGCAAGACTGGGCTTGCTCCCGGAGAGACTGGATGCTGCTTCCATATGCCCGGAGATCAGACATCAATGCTTCGTGCTTCTTCAGCAGAGCCTGCAATCAGGAGGTAAAGATTGGTACCTTCACCCAGGGGCGTTTCTAGAAATAAAGGGGCCCGTGTGCAGACCCCCACACGGGCCCCCCCTCCTCCTCCTCAGACGGCCCCCCCTCCCAAGACGGGCCCCCCTCTTCTTTTTCTCAACCCCATCCATATCTATACAAACGGAGATGGTCTCCAGCAGTCTTCCATTCCCCACAGTGCACTGTTGG
>WWET01000932.1:263094-282403 GCA_011038615.1 Limnodynastes dumerilii
ATATATATATATATATTGCAAATTCCAAATGCACAGTATAAAGAGATTGTATCAGATCTCAACATACAATAGCATGGGTGACAAGCAGCCATTGCAACAATATTCTACATAGACACCACCCTTTAATAAACACAGATGCTATAAGGGTGTACAGGAGCCTTTGTAAAACAGTGAGGAGGGCGAATGAGCTGCTTGGGGGTATGATGGGCACTTTGGGTGAATGGGGCAGGGGAGGGGGGGTGAGGAAAGGGGTGCGGCCTCACCGGCTCTGGGGGTTGTTAAAGGATCCGAATCTCACACTCTCCAACTCTCCGGATCTTCGTCTGAGCGCGTCGAGCGAGGCGGCCACTTTTTATACTCGCGGCCCCGGCTCCGCTGACGTCACCTTCCGCAACCTCTCCGGAAAAGCACGAAGTGCCGAGCGCCAGGGACACGCCCACTCCCGAAGGCAGACTGCAGCTCCCATACCAGGGGAATGTGCAGTATGGAGGTGCTGAGGGGGTGAATAAGGCGTGTTCTCGGCTAGATAATGGCGTCTGATCAGATTCCACAGCAACAGCAAGCTGACGAGGATAGCAGAACACAGACACATCCATAACCCAACTTTATTAAGTGCTACAGTAATGAAAAGATTTGCTTTGCAAATCAAAATATAACATAAATAACATTAATATGGTCAGAAAAACACAAGTTTCCAGGAATTTATTGAAGTTGTGCAAATAATACATTTATAATTTTGTTTCTAATAGTTAACATTGGCTTTTAAATCCATAAAAAAAAATGTAATTTATCAATATTGTGAAGTACTGTACCAGGCTACCATAGAGATAGACATCCCATCACAATGAATGTTTTGTGTATAACTGCCAAGAGGTGATAAAATATAGGCCTGGTAATAGGTGTTCTATTGCAACCTATCGAAAGCCAGTGGTTACTTTGCAATCACCGACAAATTCTTGCTTTACAGTTCCATGATTGGTGCTGGGAGAGGGGTACAAAGTACAGGACCCATGCTTGGATGAGGAGCTGTTACATGTTGTAAAGGCTCCAAGCATCTATGGAGAGGGCCAAGATTAGTTGTTATTCCGAGACCCTTAATTGAGGAGGACAGTGGTTGCCATCTATCCCTCAAACATGAATAATACAGAGAGGGTGAACAACCACCAAAAAGTTTCCTGGAAGCTAGAACACTGGATGCTCAAGAATGTTCTATCCTTTTGGGTCAATGTGGCTGATCTGAGTCATCATCTGGTCTCCTTTGCTACTAAAGTCCAAATAGGAACGCTTCCTTTCAAAGAGGTTTCCCTTCTCCACTTTATGGTCCTCAAACCCATTCAAAAATAATATTTGGGATATCCTTTTAGGAGCTTTGGAGAAAGGGACCTTCTGTCAAAGCTAAAGGAGACCTATAAAACCCTGGATCCAAATGGCCTATATGGGCTTGCCCCAAACGAAAGGAACATATAACATGGATGATCAGTATTTACCCCTATGCAAGCCTAGACCACCGTTGAACACAGTAACTTGAATAGATAAAAAAAAGGGTCTACAAGTCACATACAAAGCAGATTATTAAACTCAAATTAAGCAATGAAATTAGCAAAGAAGCCAAAAACCACTATCAACATACCCAACGAAAAAGTAATAAGCGGGATCTACTTAATTACAGCTGTTTATCATTAATGTAAAGGACTATAACAAAAGATAACATGAAACAGTTTTATAAAAAAAATAAAAAATAAACAAAAAAAAGTGGAAACTTAAAATATAGAGCCGGATCTAGAGTTAAAAAGCAAATTCCGTACATAGCCTCTGAAATGGAGGCTAACATCCTCAATTTGTGAGCCCCTTCGCATTTCGAAATAGGGACAGCCGAAAAGCAAATTTCGGCTGTCCCTATTTCACAATGAAAGGATTTGCAGTGGGGACTGGCAACAGGATCATAGCATGAGCAGCTATGTTTCCTTGCGAATGTATAGCACAGTACCTACTCCGAGCTGACTCACGCAAGTAAGTTAGCTTGTTTTCTTAAATCAGGATCAGGTCCATAGAGACTACAGCTACAAGACAAAAGGAACACAATTCCCAAAAATCTGAAAGCACAGAATAAAAAAAATAGCAGATATTTAAAGTATTCTTAAAATAAAATAGTAAAAAAAAAAATGCAGCCATTTAAACTTACGATTTCCTCAACTTGAAGAGGAATTGTTAGATCAAGAACCAGCAACATCTTCGTTCTACTCATCAATAAATCAGACAACATGTTTTATGCAGCTATGATTAAGATTACCTGGAGACATTATAATAAAGAACAAGACAATTGAAAATTTGGCTGAATGCATACACTCTGTTATGGCCATTAATTGATTTTTTAGATGTTGGTCTGCTTCCCGATTCTTTATTTCAGAGTCAGTGATGTAGTGCTTTAACCTAATGATTATTGATTTAAGACATAGGTCTGGATTCACAGTTACGTAGTTTTAGTCTTACGTACGTTATTTTAAGAATTGAGCTACTACGCTATCTACGTACCATTTCTGTATGTAGATTGCATAAGCGCAGTCTTTAGACCAATTTGATCCTCAGGCAGCGAAAATAAAAATGAAATAAAAAGGGTTAAGTTTTGCTTTTGAAAATCTCCAGGTACAGAGAATAGAATGGGGGCGACCTACTTTTCCCTTTTCCAAAATAAAGGAATGCAGGAATAATTTTATTTTTAAATATGAAAGTTTGCTACAGACAAAGATAGTCTTAAACATTTAATGCAGCAATCCCTTCAACTTGCGTTGTAATAATTACCTACTTCCTCTGGAGTCTCTCTTTTAGTAATTATATATAATTGTTCTAATTTCCCAAGTAATAATGTACCTGATTCAGACTGTCATTTGCATGTGTTCTAATTGAATTTTGTCCACTAGAACAAATGTAATGGATTCAGTTACATAATATTACAAAGTACAGTAAATTCCTGCACACCGCTCTGAACTGTGTAATTTTACGTTGGCATGATTTAATAAAAAAAAAAAATCAAGATATCTTATGGCTATGATGCAAGGGATGCGGTTAGCATGACAGTCACACGGATATCCAGATTCTGCACCCCACCGATCCGATAATCGCAGATACACTCAAGCTGGACGTTTGGCTTTCATTTAATTTCACTACGTCAGGCAATATTAGTGAGAAGTGAGGCTTAGGCACACCCCTCTGAGCTTCTTTCACTATAACACTCCCAAAATATCTACAACCCTGTGGCATCCATTATTGATTCCTCACGAGAGAGGTATTGAAAGGGAGATGATTTTGTGCAGGTTAGCCATAAACTATTAGGCATGATTAATAGCTACATAATTAAAGAAACTTAGAAGTTTATGGGTGGATTGCTGACACTGTTTAAAGCTAAACTATGATCGAAAATAGTAAATAAAAAACATTGAAATGTGTTCTTTTTATATTTCCTATTAAATGTTATTCAAAATAAAACAGCATTGGATACATTTAATTTTATTCAGTTCCTGAAATGTGAGTTGAAGTTTTTAGATTTTAGGTGCAATATGTTAATTCTTGGCAGTTTTCTAGAATTTTATTCATGAATGTATGGGATAAACAATGCTAATGCTTTATAAATGCTGCTTACTTATTAAAATTATATGCTATATGTATCTATTCAGTCATATACACATTTGCATGCATTATTAGTTAAGATTTGACATTTAGGGGAGAATTAATAAAGCTTGTTTAAAAAACAAAATGGAGGAGTTGCCCATTGTAAACAACAGAAAAAAATATTGCTATTTATCGAATGACAGCAATCAGTCAGATTTTAGTCATCCTCCATCATCATTTTAGTTAACAAACCACAATGTCTCCTCTCCTTTAACCAAGCTTTTCCACTATTTTCCAGTTACACGAGGACTTTCAGCTACTGATGTTACAGTGTGAAACATACAAAATATAAACAAACTATAGCCACTGGTTTACACAATTAAACAAAAAGAATTGAAGCTTTGGATTTTATAATTCATAAATGTGATATTTAATCAAATGCCTTTAAAACATTTAGATAACCCAACGAACCAGCTAAAGCAAGGACACTACAAGCTCCATCAATGACATTATTGAGGAGACACTCCTCTGAGTAAAACAGATACTGAAGGTGACAGTTTCTTTTACTGAAGTACTTTATATACAAGGAAATACAGCAAACAAAAGTAACACAACACTATGCACTATTTATACATTAAAACATCTTTTATTAGCATTATTGTGGCACACAGAATTGGCCAATTAAAGCAAATGTCAACAGAGCTTCTCAAGATAATTGAAAGCCTCCAAAATTAAAATATACAAAAGAATTCTACAAAAAAACAAAAAACAAATATCCTAGAATTCCATGAAGGTAAAATAAGCTATACCTGATTCATTAAAAAAAATAATAATAATTTGCTTAAAAAAAACAACAAAAAAAACCCATTAAAGTTCATAAACAAAAACATCTTCCCAGTCCGCGGTTCAAGAGGACATACTTCACAGATATACAAAATGACAAAGTCCACTCAGGATCTCCAGAACGTAGAATGCAAGTATCCTTTGGGAAGAGGGATTTCTTTTCTTTGTAAGGCATTCTGTAGTGAACGAAAGAACAACACGTTTTATCTATGAACCGGATACACAGAATACACAAGCACCGTAAACCAAGACAGTGACACTTGCCTCTAAGAACTGTCTGAGTCGAGTGACTGATCCCATTTCACCAGACGTAGTAATCATCTCAATTCTAAGAGAGATAAAACAAAAACACAAGGATATAGGTGAAGAGAAAGCACCGGCCACTATTATAATAGAAGGCTACACACTATTCACACTTCCGATATTGCTACTTTTCCCGTGCATATTTTTAGGTACGGATGAATTGCGCATATGTAGTAACTTTTTTTTTACGCAAGCTACATAGAATTTTGGCACGGAAATCCATTACGCACGGACTTTACATCCGTGCTTCGTGAGATATGTCCAAAGGGGCGTGCAAGACCTCCGTACGTGTGACTTGAAGTGAAAGTGGGTGGGGAAGAGATATATTTAAAATGGGCTAATATGGGCGCGGTTAGGAAAGTACGCACGGACTTTAGCAACTTAAGTACAAACATACGCACGTAGAGTTAAGGTTGGCCTATGGTGGTGGAAGTCAGCTTAAATCCGTAAGTTCAAGGGAATGGTCATGGGTGTTGCCTTGCAACTTAAGCGCGTATATTTGCGAATTTGTGCGTACGTTTTTCACACGCAAGTCAGAACACGGTCCTTGAATACTCCCCCCCAGTGCCGTTTCTAGACCTAGCGGAGGATTGATTGTGTGACTGGAAAGATTATGCGCTGAAAGAGCTATTTTACAACAGTTCTACACTAAAAAAAAAGAATCAGAGTAATCCTACCTTTGGAAATACGTCTCCTTCATCAATAATAGCAACTTCCAAAACTGACCCTGGTATTGCTTCATCAAAGCATGTCCGCACACCTGGAAATATAAAATGGGTCATTCTTATGGGAGCACAAAACCCAAATTCATTCATGGGATATTTCTATGCACCTCACACATGCACACAATAATAATAATAATCGCCATCGGTAAGACTCGAGCTTTAACTTTCTAAACTGTAACAGAAGTGCAGAATTTGCCTGGTTAGATCACATGCAGTTCTGTGTGGCCTTGATATAAAGCACCGGAGATTACGTAGATTGCATAAATTAGTTACTACGCATGCGTAGCAGCTAAAATCATAATATTAGGCTCATATGTGAAAAATTACAGGGTTGTGCATTCAGTCCAAAATCGCCAATATAGTCTATAGTGTTTTCATCAACAGTAAAAGACTATTGCATTCAATGATGCAGAAGAGTGATAAGTGCTAAGAATGCTGCAAAGTTCCTCTTGAACCCTCAGAAATGTCCAAACACTTAATATGTTGATGAAAAATAAAAGTCTTGGTATTATCAGAATTGTGAGACGTTGGATTTGCAGAACTCCTATAGGAACCTCTGGTGAACACTAAGGAGGATCTGGTGGAGCCTTTCACTGGGCTAAATTTACTAGGCAGGGGAAAACAAAAATTGGAGATGTTGTCCTTGGCAGCCAATGAGATTCTAGATGAATTTCTCAAGCAATAGGAAAAAAAAATAAAAAAATAAAAAGATAGCTAGGATCTGTTTTGTTTCGTAGATGGCGTATATGCAGTCTTCAAGGCCATGTATACGCAATGTATGTAATGAAACGACACGTAGATTGTGTAAAATAGTTACTACGCATGCGTAGTAGCTAGTATCTGGAAATTAAGGACGGATGAGCATCAAGTACAGGATTGTGAATCCAGCCCTATATTTGTATTACAGCTGCTCTATCAGTGCTCTGGTACATACTGTAAGTGTTTGCTGCAAGGATTGCTGGGTGGTTTAGGGAATTTGGGTGACTATTTATAGGTAGCAGCTTGTATGACATACGAAGTGCTGGGAATGTTCTCATTGTACTATATTGGGTTCAGTTGTACTGGCTTATAGGGCAGGACAAGTATTAGCGCTGCATGATACAGATATCAGATTTCACACAGGCCTTAGGTGCACACTACGGGCCGGAACCAGAATTAGGATAGAATTACGTACGCTAGCCTCTGCAATGGAGCAATTCCCGATCCTGTATTCCATACGTGTGACACACTCCCTGCACTTAGGGGCCTTCGACAGCCAGAACCCAACCTCAAGTTTCCATATACAGAAGGCCCACGTTTGGAATGCAGGATGCCACGCAAGGGATTAGCCACGCCCTTAATTTTGAATCAGCATCCACTCATCATGTGGCTCTCAAACACACGGTGAGTGGGCTTCTTCCGCCGTCTGGAAAATACTTGAGCATTGGAATGACTGATGCTGCATTGCAATACAGAAATACCCTACTGCACATGCGCAGTACGAACGAACAGCGGACTTACACATGCGGGGCCGTATTCAGACCGCCGGACGTTTTGCATATACGTCCGGTGTTTGCCGAAATTGTATACTGCGCATGCGTAGTAATTTTTTTTTAACTTAATCCATGTATCTTCTCGGTACGTACATTGCCGAAAAGTTACGTTACAAAAATTACGACGCATGCGCAGTATACAATTTCGGCAAACACCGGACGTATATGCAAAACGTCCGGCGGTCTGAATACGGCCCCGCATGTGTAAGTCCGCTGTTCGTTCGTACTGCGCATGTGCAGTAGGGTATTTCTGTATTGCAATGCAGCATCAGTCATTCCAATGCTCAAGTATTTTCCAGACGGCGGAAGAAGCCCACTCACCGTGTGTTTGAGAGCCACATGATAGACGACAAAAATGTGCCACCTACTTCCAGGAAATCATAAATCAGCGTAGCGGTGACATCGGCCAGTGGCTCCATGTTTAGAGACTGCGCCAGCCAACTCCAGCCATGATTAAGCCCATGAGGGTGCACCTAGGAGCAAGCGAAGCGTTAGCTGCAATATATCCCACAAGACAGTTGTCTATTGCCCTGTTTTTCAATTAATACAGCTACAGTCACGGATCAATACAGATATGATGAAGTAATAGTAAAAGATCCCCATTATCATCATTATTAGCGCTTATTTATAAGAACATCAGACATTCACATCAGTCCCTGCCCCCTCTAGGAGCTACATATTAAGGTCACTAACACACAAACACATACGAGGGTTAATTTGGTCAGCAGCAGTATATTTTTGGAGCGTGGCAGGCAGCGGGAGCACCCGGAGGAAACCCACACAGGCACAGGGAGAACAAAAAAACTCCACACAGATAAGGCCTAGCCCAGGAAACGAACTCATGACCTCAGCGCTGTGAGGTACAAGTGCTACTCACTGAGCCACCATGCTAAGCTTTCAAGACTATTAAATGAAGCTTAAACTGGGGGAGGCTTGGGTTTGGCCAAGGTGGCAAACATTAGCCATCATTAGAACTTGTACAGATGTGAATGAAGTGCAAATCTTAGTATTTCACTCAGAATTTTTCATATACAGATCTATTTTGCTTATCAAATGAAATTCCAGCCAAAGAGAAACCACTGCTCTGCACACACACACACAATTATATACAAACCCCTTGTTTTGTTCCATAAGGCCAACGCAATTGGATTATGGCAGCATAGAGACGGATCATTCCAGACATGCGCTTTAAGAAGTTGTCCTGTTGTTCCACTTTGGAGTCCTCCACTAGATAACCCAGCATTCTAAAGGACAATTACAGCAAATTAAAAGCATATACCAATGCACAAGGAGCACGTAATTACAATGTATCGTTCCCATACACCCCCCTTCCTTGAAAAAGGTTCCTTGTAAATCCAATCTCAAATCCGAAACGCCAAATTATTATCTGGGTACACAGAAGTAAACGATACTAATAAACAAGTTATTACCTCTGATAGTCTTCTAGAGGAGTTCCTTCCTTAAAGACTGGGTAAAAGGGCACAGCATAAGGACACTTCTTATATAGATGAGCGAGGAAGAGGTCACCTACTCTGGGGTGCAGTTCCCAAATCCCAGAAGCCACCACCGCAATAGGAAAGGCAGCTTCATGATGAGAGGCCACTTCCTCCTCCCCTTGTTTCTGTAGAACACACGTTTCAAATTCAGCAAAGAAACCAAAATAATACCAGTTAAAACTGACCAAGCGATCATTTGCCCCACACCATCATTATTAGTGATGTCTGATACCACCGTCTTATCACATACAAAGATAGGAGACAACTTCTTCTTGAGAAGAACGTAATTTTAAAGAAAAGTTCAACTTTCTGCCTACAGGAGACAGATCAGGATGTCAAATGGCTTTCCTTCAATCCATTGGAAGATCTGCTAAAGCAGTTGAGACCCAGAACAAGAAAATTGGACCTGGGCAGTGAAATGAGGCCGAGGGGGGGGGGAGAGACACACCCTAATTTTGCACCATATCTATGATCACTGGGTAGAGAGGGAGGAGCAACAGTACAAACAAGTTTATAGTTAATGAAGTGCCAGCTCCTGCTGCAGCGCCCCCTGTATCCCATGGTCAGTAGTGTCCGCCAAATTTTTTTAGAAGGTCTATCTGTGGACTATTTTGTCCTAGGACTACTTACCACAAACTTTTCTGCCAACTTGTAACAAGCAAAGTCCAAGCCCTGGGGATGCTGGGATACATTTACAGGACGGCCCCCGGATATAACTTGTTTGCCCAACAACAAATTATTGATCTTGTCAAATATTTCTCTCAAATGAGAGCCTATGGAGGAGAAGACAATATTTTACAAGCAGATCACCACTGGAAATTAATGTATTATAACCAGGTTGCATTAGTTGCTGGAAAAGTCCATCATCCTTTAAAAAGGGTTCTAGTGAAGGCAGAGGAACACAGGTCCTTAAATTCACCTGAAATGGTTGATATTTGGCTGACCGGGATGGTGACGGCTTTTTGAAGGTCAGCCTTGATCTTCTTCACCTGGAAGAGAAAACGATGGTGTCAACTGGAGAGAGGGCAGGGACGCAGCCGGAGACCTGGAGAAAGGAGAAAACTGTGGGTACCCGAGCGTCCTTGCTTGTGCTGAGTTGACTGAAAGCCTGGAGACACTGCTCAGAGTTGTTCTGTAGTTGCTGGTATTTCTGCATTGTGCTCTTGGCAGCTCGGGTCTGAAGCCCTGACAAGGGAAATGGTTATGTTACAAAAACATACTTTAAACCTACTTTTCTCCAGAGTTAAGCCAACGTCACCCGATTTTTTGGCATATCTGCCGTTAATAATCTAGCTGGGTGGAGAAACTACAGCTCACCTTCTCTTTTCCCTTGCTTCTGAACCTGAGCTGGGGCTGGGGCCTGCGCCTTTGCTTGCTGCCGTTGCTGCTGCTCTTCGGCTTCCTTCTGTTTCTTAACGGCAGCGGCTTCTTCCTCTTCTCGCCGCCTCTTCTCCGCGGCTTCTACTTCCTTCTCCATGGCGCGGACCAGTAGCCGCATCTCCTGCACAGAGCGTTCTCCGATGCTCACATCGTCCTGGGTGGGGAAACCTCTCTAGAGGAGCAAGGAAATCACAAGACGTCTTATTTCCCAGCAGGACGCTAGATCGGAAGCACAGATAATACAACCCACCAAAAACATTCTATCAGGGCATAACCCTGCATACACATGATCGGGTGTCGGATTAACTAGAATATAAAAATAACAGATATTGGATTTATTCCATGCATGTTAGGCAATACACAAAAGCAAAACAAAAGATTATATGTAACTAGAAACATAGGGCCTGATTCAGACTTAAGAAGAAGCTTGAAATTAGAGGAAAGTTACACCTGGGCTAAACCATGTTGATTTCAGGGGGGGTCAAGTTAATTGTATACTTTGCATGCAGGGATATATCTTTGAATTGCTTACTGCACACAGATACTGACCAGCGTTACTATCACACTGTTATTTAGACTTGGGATAGGAAACATCAGCTCTCAACTCTAATACTGTTTGCAACAGATGAAATATGACTCCCCTGCAATCATCATGGTTTAGCCCAGGAGTAACTTTCCTCTCTTATTTTCAATCTCTGAATCAGGTCTGTAGTAGATATTCAAATGACCATTTCTGCTCAGTGACCAATCACATAATATAGGACCGGATTCAGAAACAACTACACACAGTCCCCGCAGCTGAAGCAAACATACGCTAAATGCAATCCTATATTCCCTTATCTTGGACTCTTTCCTTACTTTGGCGCACTCGCCCACCTAAAATGAGGCTGTTGCGTGTTGGAGGATCCTATGTACAGTAGGTGCTTTACCAAGCCCTCACTGTACGATTTAAATAATTCCCTCCGCTGAACGCATAGTGGGTCATCACGCCCTGCTGTCAGAAAGACTTCGGATGAGTAATCCTGACTCATCCGTAGGGCGTTCTGATGCGTAACTGCCATGTTTATGCACGTACAGCACGCACGGATTAAGAAGTACGCAATTCTAGATCCGGTCCATAAACGCCAACATTCACTGCTTTAATAATCATCGCATCGCTTTAAATAATCAACGTTGGACAGGTTAAAGTTAACCACTGTCCTTGAGAGTCACCGTAAAATTTAAAATCTCGATGTCACGGTGTTTGCAGAGCAAGTAGAAGATCACTTTAAATATCTCTCTCAACATGGAGGCGTAGAAAACCCCGTTACCTCACTGCTGGACCGCACAACGTTGGACAGAATTCCGCATATCTGATTCCCGCGCTGGCTGTAGGCAGAGAGGTCCACGCGTAAAGTCTCCTGGTGCTTGTAATCCACTTCAATCTTCTGGATGAGTTGCAGCGCCTCCTGCTGGAGAACGCACAGCTTACGCAGCCGCTCGCGACCTTCTTCTTGGCGGATGCGCTCCATCTCCTGTTGGCGCTGTTGCTCCGCCTCTCGCAGCTTCAAAGTCAAGAGCTGAGGAAAAAGTACCTACCAGATTAATATGGTAGTCATACTAGTAATTGTAAGTATTGCACTAGGAGAGTCTAATACAGGCCTGGCCAACCTGTGGTGCTCAAGGTATTGTAAAACTACAAGTCCCAACATGCTTTCACTGCATAGACATAGCTAATACTTGACAAAGTATGCTGGGACTCGTAGTTTCAAAACACCTGGGGCCACATTTACTAAGCTGCGGGTTTGGAAAAGTGGAGATGTTGCCCATAGCAACCAGATTCCCGTTGACATTCGCTAGTCTGTAATAGGAAAGAGAGAGCTAGAATCTGATTGGTTGCTATGGGCAACATCTCCGCTTTTCCAAACCTGCAACTTAGTAAATCTGGCCCCCGGAGAGCCAAACTTTGGCCTAAGGCTATAAAAAGATAAGACAGCAGGGTCAGGGGTCATTCATAAACAGGTTTCCACAAGTTAAATACAGTTTAGAGAAAGGGGAGATTCTTTTGTGACTGTCCCTCACAAAAATCTCAAAGAGCTATTTTAGAAGCTGACTGCGGCTTCAGATAAATGCCACCATCCAGTTTTATGATCCATGGACAGGATGCATTCTCAATAATCATGACGTTTTAGGTTTAATAAGACCCATGAAAGAATGGTGTATTATATGCATGATATACAGACCTTAGCTCTGTGACGATATTCCTCCTTTAATTTCTCCTGGTGTCCTAAGGCCTCTTTAGAGCTACAAATGAATAAAATATGTTTTTATTGTTTTTTTTACAATAGATACCAGTCACAAATTGAGCAGTAAATAGAGCTCTAGTCCGACCACTAGCACTTATTATTAAACGCTTATTTATATAGTGCCACAAATTACATTACATTCACATCAGTCCCTGCTACTAGTGGAGCTACATACTAGGGTCCCTCACACACACACTGGAGTTAGTTTAGTCAGCAGTCAATTAACCTACCAATAAGCTTTTGGAGGGTGGGAGGAAACCCACGCAGACATGGGTAGAACATACAAACTCCACACAGATAAGGCTTAGTCCGGGATTCGAACTCATGACCTCAGCGCTGTAAGGCCCAAGTGCTACTCACTGAGCCACCATGCTGCCACTTCAGGTATTGCAGAGCTACAAGTCCCAACAGGCATTGCCAGCAATCAGCTATGCCTATGGGAATAAAGTTGCACAAAGCCAGTTGTGGTAAAGATGACCCATATCTGTTCTTTATTTCCTTACCCCTTCTCCAGTTGTTCCTGCAGTTGATGCCTTTCTTGTCTCTGCTTTAACTCCATCATTTCCTCAAAGCGTTTCAGCTGCTCTGCGGCATTTTCAGCAAATAACTTACTGAACTGTTCCGTGACTTCGAGGCGTCCATGCACTTCTTCCTGAATATAGAGGACAAATTTACACCACGTGGAATGTCTCCTCCCGGTAACGTTCATCCATCTTGTAGTCATACCTTCATCTTCATTTTCCGTTCTTCCTCGTACAATCGGATAGCACCTTCTACTGCTGTTAATTTTTCTGACTGCAACTTTAGCGTGGATTCTGCCTTCTCAGTGGAATCTTTGGATACTTGATGATCCTAAGGAGACAGTTCAGTGAGAACAAGATATGTCCCTTAAGTTGACAGGTCAAACTTGTTGACAATTCAGTATTACATACATATTATAACATTTATAAAGAAATTTACAAGCCATCAGCATTACATTAAGTTTACAGATGTTCTAAACAAATGCTAACATAGGACCTGATTCACACTTAAGAATCTGCGTTTTTTTAGGTACGTATATTTAGGAAGGAATATACCTTGCATGTGTAGTAACTTATATACGCAATCTACATTGGATTTAGGAACGAGACTACTGTGAATCCCCACTACAAACCTAGGGGTAGATCCAGAAGAACGCACGCTAGCGTTTTTACGTAGGTACGTGCAGCCATTACGGCTGTCAGGAGTTACGCTTGGAAAAGTTAAGGTAGGGTTTGGAAAGTGTAACACGGCTAAACTACGTACAGCCAAGGGAAGCGCATAGTAAAGACACTAGGCTAGGAAAACGTAGCTCTGGATCTTGCCCCTAATGCCACAAAGTGACTTAAGAAGGGGGAAAACTTAAGTACAAAGATAAGAAGATTGGATGGAGAGAGGCATTTAAATGAGCAAATCTGGGCGCGGTTACGCAGAAACGTTCTTAATCAGCCGCCCTACGCACACAACTAAGAACCTAAAGATAAGTTAGCCCTTTGGCATTCGTAAGTCGCTTAAGAAACTGAAAGCCGTGGGGCGTGCCGAGGTCTATATAAGAACCTAATGCTTTCTTAAGCGCGAATCAGGTCCACGGTATTCAACTGGAGACATTTTGACCTGTCGACATATCATAACAGACACAATGTTTTCAAGGTTCATACAATCAGTAACAGAGGATCACTTACCTCCTCCTCCTTTTGACTGGATACAGGGGACACGGAGATGACAGGTGAACCATGGATGGAAGAGGAGAAGAGACTTGGAGAAGAACTGGAATCTAGGAACACTGGGCTGTTGACAGAGGCATTATCCAACACTCTGTGTTGTGAGACATTATCCAGTACCCAGCCAGAGTATGTAGATAACATGGACATGGATTTGGTTACATCCAAAATATCCTAGGAAATATGAATACCAAAATGAATGATCAAGGAGGAAAAAACAACATTCAGAGGGCACTTTACCCCCTGCTAAAAGATCATCATATAGACAATACAAACTCAAGTTAGGAAAGAAAATTGTATTCATTAATATTGAGAACTTTTTCTGTACTATATGGGTTCTATTAGGATAACTTTATTTAAAAAAAACAAAAGACAAACATCCTGCACGATCAGCAACATTGTTTCAAGCTTTATAGAAGCAACTTCTTCATCTGCCGGAAAGAAACTGAATCCATACCTGGACCCTGCAGAGCAACTGCATAAGCGGTGAGTGAACAGCTGTTCAACCTGTCTGTAAGCCATACTGCACCGCTGTTGTTTACATCTTCAATTGACTATCTCACTGACATCACTCTGAAAATACCTCATACTTGTAATACCTCTGCATAAAACAACCGCACGGACGGCAAACTATCGATCCCCCCTGCAACCCGTGACTTATCACTGCTTGTCACATATACTTTCTTCCCCAAAAGCATTGCTCTCCAAACAAACTGTGTTACTAAAGTTAACTGTTTTTCTAGATCTGTTCTCATTTTCTCTATTTCTCTCCCATTTCTCTGCCCTCCCTCCCTTCCTTTACTTTGTCAGTAATAAAGTCTTGAATTAGGTGTTGAGCGCATTAGCAAATTGTTACCTTTGGTAATTCCCTATTGTATACTTACCCTGATGCTTTGTGGGGTTGCATCTACTTGTCTAATACTGCAGCTCTCCCCTGCCTAGCCACATCAAACTGCGCACTGGGATTTAAAGCTTCTTTGACTTGTAATTTTTAAACACCTGGAGAGCCACAGGCTGGCCAGGCCTGTCATAAGGATACTGCACAGGTATACAGGGCTTTTAGCAGTGTAAATCTTAACATATTAACCACAATAGTTGTATTAGTAGTATATATAGGAATAAGAGCATGTTGAACGCTAAGTCAACATGGTTCATGGTTGCCAACTTTTGCAAATAAATATCATCAGGGAGACATAAGAGCACCATCAAGGCACTGCACCAAAGCGGTGTGTCTTGTATCATAAAAGGGGTGTGTCTTGTATCATAAAAGGGGTGTGTCCTGTGAGTATCTGCACCCAATGGGAGTGTATCTAGAACTGCCAGGAAACCTTTTTCTCAATTAAAATAACAGCATAGGTGTTTGATTGTTAAACTTTAAGTAAATGTATATTATTAACATTTATTTATAAGGTGCTACACAGTATCCACAGCGCCGTAGAGGCAATAGCAAAGACAATAGTTACATATAAAATTCAATACAATTAACAGATGTTAGAAAATACACGAACAAGGAATACAATACTTGTACAAAGCTAAATTTAAATGAAGTACAAAAAAAAAAAAAAAAGATGCTGGATATGTGTGTAGGAGCAGATGAGTAACGAAAGAGAAAGACAATGGAGAGAAAAAGGTGAGAAGTGATGAAAAGAGGGAGAAGGACCTTGAAAGTAAGCGTTAACATGCTAAGTGAGAGGACAAATAAACAGGAGACACAGAGATGAAGATGGGGAGGGCAGGAAAGTTTAGGTGGAGGAAGGATAGGGGAGCCTGAAGAAGTGGGTTTTGAGGGATATACTGTCAATATAAGAATGTTGTATACTGTCAGTATAATTGTAAAGACTGTAATCGAAGATCTGCTGACTTCATCTTTATAGAAAGATAAAATGAGATGACACTGCAGACAATTAACAAGAGGCCAAAGTGTATTTATCATTTTGGTCTTTATTATTGAAGTCATGTTGTCTTTAATGACTGTGATTACATCTTAGCCTCACCTCCATGTGCCTTAATGCAGAGAAATAGGTCACAATTTGTCAATTCAAATCATCATACTGCAATAACTTCTGGAACTAAATCAGCAGCATCAGGGAGATTGCCAAACACTTCAGGGAGTCAGGTTGAACACCAACACCTAAGGAGTCTCCCTGATATTCAGGTACAGTCGGCAACTAGGACATAGTTATATTGCAGAGCTATAGAAGACATTGCACTGCCCAGAGAAGTTGAAGTCTATGGCTGGCAGCACTTGTACATAAACACTGGCATGGCTATAGGTAAGGAAAGCACAGCCCACCTGCTCCAGGACACAATCTCTGTTATACTGCAGTCGTCCTTTGGGGGAGTTCTGCAGAGCGATCAGGGTCCCCCAGTCCCCCTTGGACGGCATATTGACAACCAACACAGCCAAGCGCACACACACCCGCCTTCCGCTTCCGGGTCATGTACGGTGCCTGTCACGTGACAGATGCTCGCCAAATCACGCCTCTGCCGATAATAATGATGATAATGTGGGAAGAGGGGGCAGGGAGGAGAAGAGTCGGCGATTCGCCCCATAGGTTCTATGGCGGGCTCTGCGCGGGCTTTGGTTGCCGCACTAAGAAGCGAGACGCGTCGCTGTGCTGTCATGGCAACCACCGCACATCGCCCGCCCATCGCTCCGAAGCTGACGAATCAAAGAGCCCGCTTCGTAGAGACGGCATTTAAAACCACCAATAGGAAATATAGGGGCGTGGCCCGGAAGAAAAAGCGGAGCAGTGGTGAATCTAATGGGCTTTACATAGAGGGGAGGGGGCTGATGCCAATTGTTCGGGGATAAGATGCCACCGCCTATGGTAAGACTGAGGCAATGTTTCTCACATTACAGACAGGGTCAATGAATGGGGCGGAGATGTAATCACTTCTCTTAAGCTAGTTAAGGCAAACAGGTTTTCCCTAAAATAGGTTGTGGAACTACAAGTCCCAGCAAACTCCATCTAATGTAGCAGTATAGCTCCCAGAAGTAGAGCATGCTGGGACATGTAGTGCAACAACAGGTGCAAGTCAACTGGATGTGTTACAGGTTCATACTCAGCATCTGGTACAGAAGGTTGTAGAGAGCTGTATATCTTGCTAGGACTTGTAGTTCTACTATAATGATTTATTTATTTGGTTGCATGCACGGTGATAGTGTTCAGTGAGGGTGCCATTCAACGCAATATTCCTAAACAATTGCAAAGATAGAAAAGAATGGGTGACATTTTAATAGCTATGGTATTTGAGTCATCTGTATTCTGTGGCAGTCATGCACTGTGCAAATATTATCATGTATACTGTAAATGTTGTGTGAGACTGCTCTTGAGGGCAGCTCCTTATATCTCCTTGTCACCTCCCAGATTATGGCTTGGGGTTATGTGTAGGCAGTTGCAAGAGGCAGAAGTAACTATGGGAACTGTTTACTAGGACTCTGTCACCTGGGACTTTATCCATTGCAGGTTACTACAGCCAGGTGCCTTATATACTACAGGCTACAAAGACTTACTTCCGAAAGTCTTCTATTAATTACATTAATTATTCATTAAGGTAGGATGTTACTTCTTATGTAGCTTGCATTGCATTGCATTGCATTCTCTCTATGTACTTTGTTGAAAAATGTATTGTCAAAGGTGTTTATAAAAAATATAATTATAATATTTGTGATATTCTCCTTTGTTTGTTATGAAAAGCAGTCAAGAAAAAGAACAAATGTATTTTTGTGTGTTTATAATATAGGTATATGCATGTGTTATGGTTTGTAACACTTGATTAAATGTATTGTTGGATTAATATTAATGTGTGACCATTTGGGTTCTTACAGGGCTATCTTTGCTGGTATATTTATATCAAACTTAAAAATATATTTTGTAACACAATGAAAGAGTTATATCCGATCCTGTGTCACTGCACTGTAGTGTGCCGACCGTTGAATTGAAGTGAAATTGTATGAATTTATTTTCTGAATGCTATAGCAACTTTCTGATCAGATTTATTTTTACATTGATCACGTCTACTTTATTATAGATTAGGGATCTGCAGCAGGCAGCCTGAGTACCTCCTGTGGCTCTCGGTACCATGAGTTGTGGCCCTCAATTTCTTTCTGTGTTGATGTCCGATGTGTTTTGTTATAGCTTGTAACACTTGTTTAAGATTTGAATTAGAAGCGTGGTTTGTGTATTCTTGTTACTATTACTAGTTTACTTTGGGAGCCTGACCCCTCCCCAATATGGCTGCTGTATCCTTTCAAATAGAGGATTTACATCTTTAGTACACATATTGTCGCACAGACAGGGACTCACCTACTGGAGGTGTCTTGATGTTGGACAGGTGAGCTTAAACCACTATAATATAAATATAATATATTTGAAAAAGCCACGGCTGGGGGAAAAAACAAGCCCAATTCCACTTGTTATAAGCCGAATTGGCAACTATTATTCTTGTTTATGTAGCATTACGAAGACTAAAGGCTTTCCCAACCCTTTGGATGTTTAGTAACTGTTCTGTAGCTGTTAGGTGTACTGCCCACCCCCAACTCCTCCCTCCTTTCCCACCTTGAAAATCCTGGAGCCAGATTTACTAAGCTGTGGGAAAAGAAAAGTGGAGATGTTGCCCATAGCAACCAGATTCTAGCTCTTACTTTATTAGCACATACTAGAAAATGTCAGCTAGAATCTGGTTGCTATGGGCAACATCTCCACTTTTCTTTTTCCACAGCTTGGTCGATCTGGCCCCTGGACACCGATATGTGTTTATATACAAGCAGACATCTTCTACAAGTGTCACAAGCTGTAACAAAACAAACCTGACGTGAACGCAGATGGGGCACAGGTAACGGACGTCCATTCTCTAGCCTGAAGTATTTTCTTTTCTTGTGTTCTTGTAAATTCTGTCCATTACTGACATGTTATTCTGAACGCTGCCGGCCAGAAAACAATGAAGAACCGTTCTCCCTCGCCACCCCTGCACGTCCACGTGGATGAGAGCACCCCTGTGCACGTTCACATCAAGAAAGGACCGAAGAACGCCTCCAAAATACAGGTCAGTGCCAGAGACTTCTCCAACTGGTCAAAAGCATCACAAGAGTCGCTAAAGCATTTTCTGTACGTGGTGGATGCTTACACTTCATCATCAGAGGTGTCGGCATCAATCCGTGATGTTGGACCTGATTCACACTGAAGAAGCTGCGGCTTAAGCGCGTATCTGTCCGAAATGATCTACTGCGCAGGCCTAGTAGGTCATTTACCCTATCTACGTAGCCGATCGGCACGTAGATAGCGTAGGTGTGGTCTTTAAAAACCGCACGCAGGTATTTACGTCCTTAGAGGCGGCGTTATGCTGGCTCGGGGCATTTTTAGGCAGAAGTGGGAGGGGGGAGGTATTTAGATTAGC
>WWET01000932.1:291234-309347 GCA_011038615.1 Limnodynastes dumerilii
CATTCCTGCGTGCGTGAGGGAGTTTCGTGTCCTGCACCCTGCCTTAAGTATTACGCACTTAACCCTCTACATGCAAATTTCTGGGTCGTATGTAAGGGCTTAGCCAACACCTTGAGTTCCCATACGGATAGTGTATTCAGCACTGGAAGCAGCATGGGGCGCAACCTCTTGTCCTCTAGAAGCTATGCCCCCAGATTGACTCTGAAGGCTCTCCTCATGTTTCTCCTCGCGCATAGCACCAATGAGCATACCCTAAATTAAAACTCCTAGTATTCACAGATCCGTTTTTTTAAAGTACGCACGCACGTAGCAAGCCAACGCCCCGACACTCCCCTCTCACGGCTGTGCAGTCGTCTCCAAAGAGCACCTTGAACTTTACGTGTGTACTTATGAGTGTATATGTATGCCGTACATGCGATTCTATGTAACCGCGCCCTCAAAGACTCATTTCAATGCCCCCCCCTCCTTCGCATCCTCTTTCATGCAATTTTTCAGGTAGTATTTCAACTCCGCCCCTCCGTACGTATGTCCCCAAGTGCGCTTCACCTGTCTGTGCGTATATTCTACGTTTCTTATGTAAATAAAGTTACTACGCATGCAGCAGTTAAACGTGAAAACGGATCTGTCAATACGGTCCCTGGTCTCCAGTACTCGCCTGCCAGCCCCTAACCAGATACCCAGAATCCTCTGTGATTTTCACTTCCTATAACACTTGAATTTGCTTAACCACAAAGGCTGGGGAAATAGATGCAGAATTTTTAGACAGACGGTCAGGACTGTCTACACAACACATTGGTGACATTGTTGATTTGGAAAATAGGGACCTTTTAAAAATCCAATCATGTGATTCCTTGACCGTTGAAACAGTTAGGTGCGATTGTGGGAGCAGACACACCAATCATATATCATTTAGGACACTTGTGTATCGTATGATCTGCGTGATGATTGGGTGAAATAGATGTTGTGTTTACCCACGTTCACATCCAACAATGCTGACAGATAGCTAATGGGCTGTCATTTAATTAAGATGTTAAGTTCTTGTTTATATGTAAATGATGTGTAAAACGCCTGCTCTGCTAATGACAGACTGCTGAGCTTTCTGCGGCGCTCTCCAACATCGAGAGCTGGAAGATTCGTTGTAACACGCTGACAAAGGAGAAGAGCCACGCAGAGTCCGAGATCTCCACGTTAAACAGGTCAGATGGCTGATGGGTACTGCAATCCGTAGAGCAATCAATATTGTGTATTAGGTTGAAGGATAGTATATCCAGGGCCGTTTCTAAGGGCAGTGAAGCCATTCAATAGTGCCCTCCGGTGGCTTAAAGAGGGACGCCCAGCAGGTCTGCCCCCCCAGACTGCAGTCACATAGGCCGCAGCTCACACAGACGCTGGCTGCATCACAAAGCAGATGTGGTCGGCGTCATTCACTTTCAAAGTCTCTATATCCGCTCCTTATGTGTGTCCAGTCTCCATTATATGCCCTTTATATGTGTCCAGTCTCTGTTTCTGCCCCTTATAAGAAGCAACAATGGAAGCTGGACATATATAAGGGACAGTAATGCAAGATGGACACATATACAAAGGGCAGAATGGGAGGCTGGACACATCTCCTTATGTATGTCCAGTCTCCATTATATGCCCCTTATATGTGCTCATATAAGGGGCAGAAATGGAGGATGGACTCATATAAGAGGCAAAAATGGAGGCTGGACTCATATAAGAGGCAAAAATGGAGGCTGGACACATATATGTGTTCAGCCTCCATTTTTACTCCTTATATGTGTCTAACCTCTGTTTCTACCCTTTATATGCGTCCAGCCTCCGTTTCTGCCCCTTATTTGTATCCAGCCTCCATTTTTCCCCTTATATGTGTCCAACCCCCATTTCTGCCCTTTATATGTGTCCAGTCTCTGTTTCTGCCCCTTATAAGAAGCAACAATGGAAGCTGGACATATATAAGGGACAGTAATGCAAGATGGACACATATACAAAGGGCAGAATGGGAGGCTGGACACATACAAAGGGGCAGACGTGGATGGCTGGGCACATACAAGGGGATGGAAATAAATGGTTGGACGATTACATATCATTAATTTGGGGGGGCGGGGCTGCTCGCTAGGCCTAGAAACGACTCTCTATATTTGTCTATATTTTGCAGACGACTGTCCCAGCTGCTGGAAGAGAGTCAGAACATTGAGGAGAAAAGCGGAGTAGAGAAGGAAACGTTGATGGAAAGACTGCACCGGCAGACTGGCGAGAACGCCAACCTACGGGTAGACAACGAGAAGCTGAAGGTTTGTGGCCATTTAAGTAGAGCATTGATACAGTATATTATAAGTAAAGGTCTCTGGGGGTTACGGTTTTTCCTTTTAGACTTAAAATAACTCCTAATCAAGAACGGGCCCAGAGTTATCTGGCAAAACTGTGCCGTAAGGAAAGTAGTTGCCGCTGTGGCAATCCCATTTTCAGCAGTGATACAGAAAATAGCTTAATAGTCTATGCCGAATGCTTTCATTAAACAATATATCTATATCAGAACGGATACAGTGACAAATGGCCTTATTTCTACAAGGTAAACGTTCCTTGTTAGGGTTAAGATGCAGGACAGGGGTGGTTAGGGGTTAGGCTGTGGAGGAGGGGGGAGTGTTGAGGTAAGGCTGCAGGACGGGGATGGTTAGGGTTAGGTTGTGAATGGGGGGGAGTGTTAAGGTTAGGCTGCAGGACGGTGATGATTAGGGTTAGGCTGTGGAGGGGGGAGTGTTAAGGTTAGGCTGTGGGACAGGGATGGTTAAGATTAGGCTGTGGAGGGGGGACTGTTAAGGTTAGGCTGCAGGACGATGATGGTTAGTTGTTAGGCTGTGGAGGGGGGAGGAGTGTTAAGGTTAGGCTGTGGGACAGGGATGATTAGAGTTAGGCTGTGGAGGGGGTAGTGTTAAGGTTAGGCTGCAGTACGGGGATGGTTAGGGGTTAGGCTGTAGAGGATGGAGTGTTGAGGTAAGGCTGCAGGATGGGGATGGTTAGGGTTAGGCTGTAGAGGGGAGGGACAAGGTTCGGTTGCAGGAAATGAATGGTTAGTGTTAAGATTAGACTGTGGGAGGAGGATGGGAAGGATTAGAGGAGGGGTAAGATTAGTTTTTGGGACAAGGATGGCTAGGGTTTGGGGAGGGTTAAGATTAGGCTGTGGGGAGGGTTAAGGTTAGGTTGCGGGGAGGGGTTGGTTAGTTTGGATCAAGAAAACTTCCCTGTCACCGTTGGACTTTTCATAGGGACAGCAGGCATGGGCAGGGAAATTGCTGAAAACTGTCGTCGGTCATCGCATCCGCGCCGCAAAGTGATCTGTCGAAAGATAGATCATCGGAGCAGTGAACAACACCTGCGCTTACTATGGAACCCTAATTGTACATGACATCATCTAAAGTGTATCCAACAAAACAGTGCGTGCACAGGCCCAGAGTGTATCTGGCTAAACCTGCGCACAACATAACATGGGTCCAGAGTGTATCCAGCTAAAATTGTGTCTAGCATGGGGCTGGAGTGTATATGACGGAAATTATGGCTAGCTCGGACTATGGCATACCCTCCAACACAACCCCTTCCATTAGGTACAGAATACTCCGCTCCTGAGCTTCCAGCTGTCACTCACCTGGTTTTAATGGATTAACTGATGTTTGAAAAAAAATTCAACAAAGGTGGTTTCCATAGTAACTGACAGTTGAAAGCTCAGGAGTAGAGCCTTTTGTACCTAATGGAATGGGTCATGTTGGAGGGTCTGCTATAGTCCTGCATGTATCCAGCCAACATTGTACCTAACACAAACCTGGAGTGTATCCAACTAAAACCGGATCTAACATCAACCCAAGTATGTATCCCATCAAAACCGTTTGAGCACAACCAACCATAATTTGCTTAAAGCGTTTTCAATGCTTACCTGACATTATTTAATATATATTTACTTTTCTCAATATAGACGCATTTATCAACACTGGAAGAGAAAGTTACCCTGGCTCACAGTGAGGTCCAGCAGCTGAAGAGCTCCCTGCGGCAGTATGAGGGTCTGGTGGAAACCTATAAAGACCAGGTGTGTTATACTCTTCCCAGATTCTATTGTTTATATATAATGAGGCTGAAGTTTAAAGGACCGGGATCCTGACCTCTGCTGCCACTAAATATATGTTCTGTAGTTATTACTGAAACGTGTGACTAAAGATTTACTAAGCTGCAGGAAAGCAAAAGTGGAGATGTTGCCCATAGCAACCAATCAGATTCTAGCTCTCACTTTCTTATTACATGCTAGAAAATGTTAGCTAGAATCTGATTGGTTGCTATGGGCAACATCTCCACTTTTTCCCTTTCCCGCAGCTTAGTAAATCTGGCCCCTGGACTCTTACCTTACACCCCCACACACACATATACTTTACCTCCTTTTTTGCTGGTTCACTAGTTTCCCAATGCATTGTAGCTTGTGATATACTGTCAGAAATATAGGTTTATTTATGATGTACTTTGTGTTGAGCTTCTTGTTGTTTTACAGTTTATTTCTTTTTACAATGGGGTTTTGATGTTTTTGTTTTGTTTTTATCCTGCAGATGAAAAAAACCAGAACGGAAGCAGATCAAATGAGTCTACAGCTGGAAAAATCTACCCTAGACAATAAAAGCTTAAGGGAGGAAATGAACCTTGAGCTAGAACAGGTACGTCAAATGATTATCCCAAAATATCTGTGGTAAAGTGGACCCCTTGTCTTCACAAGTGGAGGGAGACATGTTGTGGACTCAATATATTGACTCTAACAAAATGGCTGCTTATCTGCCTGTGTTAAATTCAACTCATTGGTGCAGATTTTTTTTTCTACTACTTTATTGCCATTATTTTTACATATTTACAGAAGACCTTTTTAACTAGATATTATCTGTTTTTGTAATATAGTTTTAAAGCCAGGGCCTGCATTAAGCTTTATCATGCAGATAAAGGGAATACAAATACTGGGCCTCATCCAGAACAACACTTCGAAGCGAATTTACGCGTGGCGGAGACGTAAATTCGCTGTTTAGAACGCACTGCGCATGCGCACCATAGAAAATACGCACATTCACGTGGCGTAATTGTGAACGTATGGGGCATTCACGTATGTGTCACGTAAATACTTACGTGTGGGCGTGCCAATTTTACGTTACGCGAAAATACGTCTGAAATACGTGAAGTAGGCGGGGGGTGGTATTTATAGTGTACAGTATGGGCGTGCGAAGCTGCATAAATTCGTTCAGCCCATACGTACGTGTGCGTATGACAGCAGTTACGTGTGAAAAAGTTAGGGTTTGGGAAGCGTATCTTGACAAAATACGTCCGTGCAAAGGGGTGTGCCGAGGGGAGTGTAGCGAACTTACGTGCACGAAAATACGCTCCGCGAATAAATGTACGGCACACGTAGTTCTGGATCTACCCCACTGTGCATTGAACTCTGTCAGATGTCTCATTGTTTAAGTCTGAAAGTGTCAGAATGTGTTCTGATTGGTTAGCACAGAGTCACATGTGCAATGCAAAAAAGGCACCCGCAACCAAAATGCTAGAACTTGGCGATCTGGGGTATTTTGCTTCCCCCTCAGTTCAAGTTATTAAGTGTATCTACTGAAAGATTCTATCCAAACTCCGTGCTAGCGCCTTGGGTTTGTTTATCAATCAAATGATCTGTTGTTACTCACCTGTCTATACACTTTGGGTATATGCACTTTATACTCTGCCGTCATTGGTTAACGACTATGAACCGGATCCTGAATTAATGCAATGAGTCCGTTTTCTGCATATTTGGGCTTAACGGGTTTCCGGCACCAATCTACATCCTCGTGATTGTGGGGTAGGACGACCCACGCATGGTGGACAGTGAAATGTGTAATTGCGCAATAAGGACTTGGTTAAGCGCTTATGTAGGACTCACAGTTACACAGCAGCCCCATTTTCTATTGGACAGGGGCGTAAAACTTAAGGTGGGGTCCAGTGTTCTCCCCTCATACATATGGAACTTAGGACCCTGCTTTCGGTATACTGCTGTCTCTGTGGTGTTTCGTCCATTGCAGCAGCGGAATTCGAAGGGACTTTACCTTCAACGATGTTCAAAAAAACACTAATTGTTTGAGGCCAAAATCTCTTTCATTCATTGAGCTATCAAAACAATCATCTGCATCCAGAGTAGTCTGACTTTCTATATACACGTCCTTGACCAGTACTGATCGAAGCTGAACCCTTTTCTTATGACCTTATTATTGGTTGCCAAATGTTGGGTTTTCTATATTTTTATTTTGTTGTATTCTCCATGGGACTGTAGACTACGGGTCTCAAGACATGATGGGGCCAGATTTACTAAACTGCGGGTTTGGAAAAGTGGAGCTGTTGCCCATAGCAACCAATCAGATTCTTGCTGACATTCCCTAATATGTAATATTTAAATGAGAGCTAGAATCTGATTGGTTGCTATGGGCAACATCTTCACTTTTCCAAACCCAGCAGCTTAGTCTAAGCTTATAGATTCTGTAGTCCTTTGTATCCATCTATATAAATTAGAGTCATTGGACCGGATTCACAATTAATAACGTCGATGACTTACGCACGCAAGGTGCGTAAGTCACATGACTTAACTGGACGGTGCATGCGCCCTCCAGATGTTCCGTCCTAAAGAGGACCGCTAAAAAGGGCTGGGGGCAAGCATGCAAAGTGTACAGTGTGGAAGCCCCCTCCTACACTGTACACTTTGCATGCTTCCCCCCGCCCTCTTTAGCGGTCGTACGGACCGCTGATCTGCATGCTACATTTATGCGTAAGCTGCCATAAAGCCCGCACGCGAGAGGGAAGTGACGGGGGTGCGCACTCCCCTTTCTCGCGTAATTACAGACCCCCCGCACGCACGGAGAACATGCGGGAGTCTGAATACGGTCCATCATGTCTCCATCCACACTGTGAAGGCAACTTTCGCCCAGTTTCACCACTCTTATAATTCTAAAATACAACCTTTGACATCTGTCTAGCACAGTGACCAGTTGTTTCTGAACATTATTTCATAATTCCATCTCCTAGTTCTGTGGATTCTGTGGATTTCTCCCATCTGTTGTCTTGTGGTGTGGACTAAACATCACGGATTAATCTGTCCTCTTGGTACCCAAGGCTATCTATGTACTAAGGGAGAAATTGTATTATTTAATCTCGCACCAGTTTCCTGCATCCTGGTGTATGTTAAGGTTCAATGCGGCATTTTCATTTACTTCAGGTTCATAGGAAATTAAGGAGTCGCTTAGAAGAACTAGAGAAGCTCCCAGAGATGTTAAGGATGACTGAGATTAAGCTGCAGGAATGTCAGGACCAGCTCCAAGGATACGAGCAGAAGAACAGTGAGCTCTCTTCTACCATCTCTGATTTACGCATCAGGGTAAGGAACTGGTGCAGAGATAACTCCACCACGAAGATGCTGGATACATCTGGAAAGCAGGAGTAGACCTCTCAAGACAGTAAAGAAACAAACCCAGTTTCGTTTCCCCTCTTACTAACCACATTCCCCTTCATCTAGCCAGACAGCTTTGAGAGATTAAACTGAACCTGTGTGACTCCTGTTTAAGTGGTGGGTCTTCAGTGATTGGTCTTTCTTTGTGGATTCTTGTAAGACTATCCTGGTTAAGCAACGAGGGCCCTGATCCAGGGTGGAGTGAAACACAAACACATTCAGGGAAACCCCCACATATATATAACGGGTCTTTTAAGAGTAATCGAGATGTGGACCTAAGTATGGCTCCATATGATCCATATTCAAGTGCTGTGTTTTGCGTAGGTCGCTATAACGGTCAAGCACAATGAAGTTGCGTTCTCACTCCCAGTCATCCAAACGATTCATCCACTGTTATGTATAACGAGATTGTTCTCGAGGTTAACGTTCATGAAATGGTCTCATGTTAATTTGAGAGCATCAGCTGTCATGGTCATCATCCTGTTGCCGGTGCCAATAGATACAGCATGCGTACCTTCCCTAAACACGCCTTAAATAGGCTTAATTAGTCCAACCCTGCGAGTGTAGGTAGCAGTTGTCTAAAACCCACAGCTTCTTTTCTGGTCACACAGTGGGAAAATACACAAAAATATAGGCTATTGGGCGTACGTCTCACTCGGGGACAAGGCCTTGAATCTTCAAGTGAAATAACCTCCCATCTGAGTTAACACCGTAGAACAGTGTAAACATGCTTGGGATAAATATAAGGGTATCCTAAATCTCAAACTAAATCGAGGGTAAATAGGGTCAGTATAGTTTTAAACAAACAACTGGGCAGACTGGATGGGCCATGTGGCTCTTATCTGCCGTCACTTTCTATGTTTCAATGATTGGTCTTCCCCTGTATATATTTGTGTGATTATCCAGATTAAATAATGGATTGTGACATAACCGTCTTTAAGAAAGAGTCTCCAATACCTTGGAGAAATAAGCTTTATTTATGTGCATTATGGACCATTGGTTTTACAATCAGTTTGTTGACACCCTTTGAAAAGAGGGGCTTGAAGTTTGACATTTTATATGAATTGGTTTAATACCAAAGATTAATGTAATTTCCACAAAAAATACAATTGTTTTATGCAGAACTTTTGACAAAATACATTCTAGGGAAGTAGGGACATGGGGCTGGATCCAGGCTTAGTTTGAACTTCGTTACTCCTGGGCTAAACCATGCTGATTGCAGGGGGAGTCAAGTTAATTGTATTCTTTGCATGCAGGGATATATCTTTGAATTGCTTACTGCACACAGATACTGACCAGCTTTACTATCACACTGTTATTTAGACTTGGGATAGGAAACATCACCTCTCAACTCTAATACTGTTTGCAACAGATGAAATATGACACCCCTGCAATCAACATTGAAATATGACTCCCCTGCAATCAACATGGTTTAGCCCAGGAGTAACTAAGTTCAAGCACTTAACTAGATCTGGATCCAGCCCATGGAAACTAACATGGCTGCTTGGTCTCCATTTTGTAACCCAGATATTAGTGTAACTTCCACATTATATTGCGGTTTTACTAAGCTGCAGGAAAGCAAAAGTTGAGATGTTTCTCATAGCAACCAATCAGATTCTAGCTCTCACTTTCTTATTACATACTAGAGAATGTCAGCTTGAATCTGATTGGTTGCTATGGGTAACATCTCCACTTTTGCTTTCCTGCAGCTTAGTAAATCAGCCCCTTGGTCTTTCTTTGTGATTATCTTGGTTAAATATTCAGACTCCCCATACTTGAACCATAAGATAATTTAAACATCAGTGCAAAAGTATTAGGTAAGACATTTTCAATTATCTTTTTGAAACTTAGATGTAAAAATTTAAGGGCCTTTTCAATTGAAAATGTAGATTGGAAGGAGGGTTGAGCACACTCATTTTTGTCTGTTACAGTAGCCAGTGGCTATGTATAATTTACCAGTGGGCTGTTCGCGGACCCACAACCATAATCTATGGTGTTACACTGGCTAGACCCAATTTAAATATGCAACCGGAACATTTAGGAACACAAGAAAGTATATGTATGTACAGGTACAATGGATGATCTGTTCTAGATAGAATAAATCAAGAAGTTTCGGCATATAAACAATAACTTTCCAGTGATCATGGCTTAATATAGAACATTTTTTTTTATTTTCTTGCTTGTGAATAGTAATAGCACCTTATTATGTGGTATTAAAAACTTTTTTTGTATGGTGGCAATATAATATGTAGCTTATTGTGGAATATGTTTAATGACTCTTATTCGTCTTTGCCCGAATGAAGCTTACGGAGTACGCCCACTGATTGGATATGACACAGAAGCAGCACCAGTGGGGAGCCAATAGCAGGACCTTCACCCTACCTTTTAAAGCTTCCAATCTGTCCCCACTTAAAATGGTGACGGAGCTGACCGCTGGCGATATCCCGGCTCTTCCTTTATTTTGGATTACGGAAGTGTCAGATATCGTAACACTGAATATTGCGGATTGCGTTCCTATTGCAGCACTAAGATATGTGCACACGCACAACACACAAAAGCGGATGTTATGTAAGGCAAGCATTCGGAAAGTACGTATCCATTAGAATTAAACTACAAGTATTTTTTGGGGAGCGTAGTAGGAAAGCCAAAAATCCAGAATAATCTAGGGGAAAATCCTGCCAGCTACAAAGTTAGAGCGACCAATCTTCCAAATTTCTGTCTTTTGGAACTAAACCCCCCATATGTCTCCTTGCTTCTGGTTGTAGATGTGGAAACTGTACATAAGAGTATTGTGAAACGTCTGCATGTTCTTCATTAACATGTGATCCTTTCTAGATGGAGCAACAAGGGGATAAGATGGAGTTATCGAGGGACCGATATCAGTCTGCGCTGGAAGAGAATAAACTTCTGATGCTAAAACTTGAGGAGCTTGAAAGGTTTGTGATTTGCAGAAAGATCTTAGTGTGCAAAGAATATTGTGGACCACAGTTTATGCATTGTAATAATTACATATATAATGGATGCTAAATTCTAATAACGTGCATTTTCCTGCTGCAGGTCCGGATTCACAGTCACGTCGTTTTCATCTTACGTATGTTATTTTAAGTATTGAGCTACTACACATTATTTACGCTATCTACGTTCTATTTCTGTACGTAGATTGCGTAATCGCGGCCTTTAAAACTACGTGACTGTGAATCCGGACCGCAATTCTCTGTGTGAATGTGGCCTGATGTCAATGGCCATAGTGGCAGATGACAGCCATCCACTTTGAAGGATTCAAAATCAATATTGTCTTTTGAGTGACCTCTCCTGGTATCCCCCCACCAACGACTTGTGTATTATGATTTCTTGAGTGTGTGGAACATGCAGGCCCGACATAGACTCTTCGGTGTAGCCAATCATATTTATTATCTTGTGTCCCTGCATGGTAAATTTGGAGGATGATTGCACGCATGGTCAGGTGTTGTCATTCTCTGGCTGTCTGTTTCCTCTAGAGGGCCCCTGCCTCGCTTCACCGGAGAGGCCTTAGGCTGTTTGCAGTACAGCTGTCTGTAAGCACCCTTCCTGTGTGCTTCTGCTATAAGCCTGTTCCCAGACCCTAATACTCCCTTCTCTATAGCCTATCCCTAAGACCCCCCCTCCCCACAGCCTGACTTTAACCCTCCCATTCTATGGCCCTAACCCTCCCCCCCCAACACTAAAAGTCCCCAGAAAAGTTACTCATTATGTCCCCAGAAAAGTTACTCACCTCTCCGGAGCTGTCTGCGGCAGGTCCTGCCAAAATAAATAGGTGAGTATGCCGATCAGCCCACCCGCGCATTCATTCTAAAATTCTAAAATGGCCCCCTCTTCCAAATAGAGACAACCGAAAAGCAACTTCCGGCTGTCTCTATTTCTAAAGGCAGCCTATCCGAGTGGGGGCTGCAACCGTGATAGACTTATCACAAAGCCTAGAGGGCTCTGCAGCCTGTGCGTATCACACAGAGAACAACTCAAGACTTTTCCTGGGGTTTTACAGCCATAACAGACCCATCTGATAGAAGTCTGCAAACATCGGTACTTAGAGAACGTCCGTAAAAATGTCAGTGAGAAAAAAATAATTTAAGAGCCGATTCATATGTGATACAATCATATGGAGCCACAGCCACGACTGCAAAGCACCAACGGACTACCGGTAACCAGGGTCTAATTTCGCATGGGGTCAAAAATTAGGATCAGTACGGAGAGAGAGAGAGGGCGCATTTATACAATTCATTGTATACCAAGACACGCCCATTTGCCCTTCAGGAAGTGTGAATAGGTAAACGTGTGCGCCGCATGTTTAGCGCGGATACATCCATATACGCAAAGCAGGCCGCAATCTAATCTAAACGCTCAAAAAAAAACCCAGTAAATTGGATCCTATCGTTATTAATATAAAATAATAGCAAACAACCTTTTATTTCAGGAGACTAGAAGACACTAGTACTCAAAACAGAGAACTTCTACAGGTTGTGGCCAAACGGGAAGAGACCATTCATCAGAACCAGCTGCGGCTGGAGGAAAAAACCCGGGAATGTGCATCTCTGTCCCGGCAGCTGGAGGCGGCCATTGAAGACTCTCGGAGACAGGTGAGTAACGCCGGGCACACACTTTCCCCAATTTTCAAAAACAACGCAACGGACGATTTTTTTTTCTTTCGTTTCCATGACGTTTCTTTGCATGGCGTATTTATGCTCCCTCGTGCGTACGTGCTTTGGCCATTTTGCGCTAGCCGAACCCTACCTTAACTTTACACAGCGCAACTACTGACGTACGTAAAGGCTTCATGTACGTGAAAGAAATGTTTAAGGCTCGAGCAGGGTGAAATGGTGTGAACTAGGTTATTTCAGAGCGCTACCTACCAAGACAGAGACTGCCAATCTGTCAAAAAGCAAATACAGAAAGATTATGGAGGAGCGCTAGAAAAAAAAAACAGGTGAATCTCGACAGAATGTAATAAAAATGAATTTATTAAACGCATAGATTATTAAATATAAAATAGCGTATTTGCATCAGTGGTCCCACTCAGTGTGATAAACTGGCACATAAGAAATTAACATCACAATAGGCTCAAAAAAGCTCTGATATTTTGGATTGCATGGACATATATAGGATAGTACAGTCCTGGTGTGACTAGGAAAGGTTACTATCCGTAATTCCAGGACATAAAAAAGGAGGTCGCTGTAATAAGCGTGCCTGGCTACCCACAGTATGTAGCGATAAAACAGTCTCTCTGCTTATAAGATGACGATAATACAGTCTCTCAAGACAAGGTGGCAATAGGTACTCACGCGTCCCGCATGAAGGACATACTTGGTGAGCAGATGAGCAGCGGGAATAACCAGCGCAGTATCTCTGCGGGTATGGGGTCCGGTTCGGCTAGAGCAGCGTATCCGTTGGTGATGGGACGCAAGCCGTTGAGGCTACACCGCAGAGTGTCTGAGAGCACTGGAACAGCTGATGGACGGGAGTGAGGTATCCAGAGAGGCTGTGGTTCATCTGTGGGTTGTGGTAAACCTCGTTAGTGAATAAATAAGCACAAAAGTCCACGAGGATAACAATCCCTCCAAACGTGAGGGTAATGTAAGGGTCCAGGTAAATCTTTCACCAGATGACGAGCTTACGAGCCAGATAGTATGTAGAGGGTACAACAAATGCGTCTTTGACGCGTTTCTTTGTCAGACTGACAATTTCCTCAGAAGGGGTTTCATGTAAGTATCTGCCTTAGCATACCCATACTGTACACTAAATGCCTCACCCCGCGTCTGAAGCGTAATTACGGGTGTCATATGATTGGCACGCCTCCTTCGTACATAGTTACGCTGTTGATACTAGCCTGGTACGTACGTTCAGAGTTATGTGGCGTAACATCTGCCATGCGCAGTACATACAAAACAGCGCTTTCTACGTCAGCGGCTACCGTAAATACGCTAACGTGCTTAGTTCTGGATCTACCCCATATACACTAATGTACCAATGTATTTGTCTAGTGTGTATCCAGCTTAAATCTTGGAAGCCATCTTTGTTTACACAAAAGCCTTACCACCGTTTACTTATTTCCTTCCACTATCAAAATGGTCGCAGGTGGAACAGGCCAGGGAGCGAGTGTCTTCCAAAGAGATGGCAACACAGTCTAAGATCTTGGATCTGGAGACCCAGCTGAGTAGAACCAAGACAGAACTAAACCAGTTTCGCCGCAGCAAAGATGACGTAAGTTATAGATTTGTAGACTGTAATGCTGAACCTCTGCCCCTCCTAACACTGAACCTAGGAATAAAATCCTAAGCCGAAGAATGTCCTCATACATGTCTCCTTTTCTTGCCCTTCCCCTGGATGGCGCAGTGGATTCAGTACTGGCAGGTGAATTTGTGTGTGCATTTTATGACTGGTCATCCCCTCTCTTTGTGGCTTATTGGTTGATAAGGTGTTGCTGTTGTCTATTTCTGCCACGTCCTCCGTTTTGAATATTTTCATGGCCTATCTCCACCAGGCCGATCGACGGTTCCAGAGCCGTTTACAGGATCTAAAAGACCGGCTTGAGCAGTCTGAGAGCACCAATCGCAGCATGCAGAATTACGTCCAGTTCCTGAAATCATCCTATGCCAATGTATTTGGCGAGGCAGCTGTATCCAGTTCTCCAATCCGCCCCAGGACTCCCCTCTAACCGTCTACCTCAACTTCCTCTCTCTCGCAAGCGGTGGGCAGAACAGAAGCGCTCGGAAGGATCCCTTTGTTTCATTGCAACATCATTGTTCCCAAAGCAATAAAAACCTCCTTAATGATGGAATCAGTAAATTAAGGCTCTCACGCTGTTATACTACAAGGCCCAGCATGCCCTGCTTATCGATGACCAGCACTGAAATCAGGACAGCCCACGCTTCTCACCACTTGCAGTTGTAATTTATTTTATTTTTAGATTTTCAAATTTTGTTTTTATTGTTCAGAATGGATATTTATTATGGTTTTTTTTACACTAATGACTTTTTATGAAATTAATGGTTTTTATATATCACTTTGTACAAAATAAGAGTGAAAACATTTTTCTATACATCCCAGTATACAGATTTGCCTTTGTGTCGCCATGGACCGTGTTTGACATTGCGGCCTTACCTACGAATGTCCGTCATTAATGATTGTGTACTTCAGCTGCTCATCTGACCAGAAACATTTACAGATTTCAAATAAATGTAATTTATGCACCATTCCAGCATCAACTAATGTCATTTCTAAGCGGGAGGTTCATTTGTAATCATTCAAATGTTTTTCATGACAAGAAAATGGGTTTTACCCTTTAAAGCGGGACCTTGGGGCAGATCCAGACGTACGCCCGCCTGTGTTTTTACGCTTTTGTACTTACGCAGCAGATGTTACGCAAAGAAACGCTGAGCATATGGGCCTTGAGCGTGCCAGCTTCGTAACAACGCACGAAGGGGTGTGACAGCCATACGAAACCCGTAATTACGCTTCGGGGGTGGGGAAAGGTATTTGAATCGTACAGTATGGGCGTGCTAAGTGCCGTAAATATGCATGGAGGCTGCGGACGCCCGCGTTTATGCTCAGAAAAGTTAGGGTAAGGTTTGTTCGGCGTAAGATGGCATAAATACGGACGACTGAGGGGAGTGCTTCGTAGGCACGCTGGCGGAAATACGCTACACACAATGGCGTATTATTTGCGTGTGTCTGGATCAGGCCCCTTGATAGTATGTGAACTGAGGACTATTGTGTCAGCCACCACAATGGCTGCCTGCACTCAACTTCTGTTACTGAGCACTCTGGGGTAGATCCAGAACTACGTGCGTCTGCCATAGACGGACGTAGTTCAATAAACAGTAGCTACTGCGCATGCGTAGTAGCTATTGTACGTAATCTGTCTAAAAGACCGCATATACGCAATCTACGTATCGAAACGATACGCAGATTACGTACAATAGCTACGAAGCATGCGCAGTAGCTACTGTTTATTGAATTACGTGTCTATGGAAGACGGACGTAATTCTGGATCCGGCCCCATATGCTACAGTGGACTTTAAAAGTTCAAATGCCCCAGAAACTGGTTCTAGTTTCAGTAATCTCTGTACTCTGGGGCACTTTGTGTTCTAAGCTGCACAACAGTTTGCATAGAGGACTCCCCAGAGTGTTCCCTGGAGGATGACTAGAAAAGGGGTTTTAAATACTTGCATTGAATGCATTTCCCTTCCATTTCCTTCCTATATTTCATTGTTCTTCTTTGCTCATTGATCCCTTTCCTGACTTCTGAATGCTAGCCATAGTCTATGGTCGTTTTTCATGTTTATAACAGATTTAAGAAGCCCATAGGCTGCCTTATCTTTTCGTGCGTATGTTTGTTCTTAAGTTACTAAAGTACGCACCTACTTAGCAAACCGCGCCGTCTGCCCCATTTAAATGCTCCCCTCACTCACTTTTCTTCACTTGGCCGGACACGCCCTTTCTAACTTCTCATTAAGATGAGGGTTGAGAATCGCTCTTAATGGATCTCCGTTCCTAAATCCTACATATATTGCGTATATAAGGGTACTACACATGGCGCAGTTTATCCGTTCTTAAAAATACGAACGCAACTTGGAGTGTTTTGGCACCTTCTGCTTTACCTCTAGTATTCTAGGTGTATTTTGAAAAAAAGGATTAAAGGATAGAGTGCTAAGTGCAAATATAATATCTGGCAATGTCGTACGTGTAACCGATCACACCAGATTTTGAAAAGGAGGCCAGCAACTCACCTTTACTGTACTATTACCATTGCCACCCCTCCCCCCCCATATAGCGGAAGTGTTTTCGCTTCCTGTCACATCCCATTGTCGGAATTTTTACTAGAGCATCCAAACCCAACCTGGTAACACGGCACTCGCACATACACCACTTCCTGAAAGGTGGGGTTTTCCAATCCTCGTGATCACTCCCTTATAGTAAGTCCAGATTGCTCCAATAATAATCTTTTATTTAGACCCAGATTGCGTCCAAACCTTGATTATCCATGTGCTCCAGTCCCTGAGGCAGCCATCGTGTCATCTGAGACAACGGTTATAAGACTTAACAATGGCCCGGACCCAGCCTTCTGAAAAGGGGGCTATTGGCAAAATCCAGACTTCCAAACATTCCGTGATTTGGATGAATTGTAGAGTATAGTTAAGCTCGACGCCCGGTGCAGAACAATCGGTCAACATTTTAGGCAAAAGGATGGATCAGGAATCTAAACATAGGGGTCTTGGATCAATAATCCTGGTGGATCCAGCCTTCACATAACAAACAATGGCCCAGATCCAGCCCCCCGCACCCTCTACGTTCATGCGGGGGTTCGTAGGTACTTGAACATAGCGCTCCCCGCTGACTGTAGTAAATCTGGATACTTACGTGCCCTGATTCCTACCTTAAGATTTTACAACTGGATCTGTGGCCGCAGACCTAGTCGTAACGGAGCTTCCACCCCCCCCGTGTTGACATGGCTATCCCCGCCTGTACGACAGGGATAGGACCATCGTAAATTAAGGCTCTGCCCCTTGTACAATACGGCTAATTCACACATACTCAGAAGGTTACATCTGGATAATTATTGGAGAACATTTTTCACCTGCATTGATGTTGTGTTTAATTAAAATAAAGAGTCAGGAGATTCATAATTTATTGAGCATGATTTGATGAACCATCCAGATTACAAGCGCTGACCAGTTGCGGGGTATAAAAAAAAAAGGCTTAAAAAAAATGACTTGATAACAACAAAGAAATGAAATGACCGCCACCTTAACATCCTCCTCCTCCTCCTCAATTGCTATTTTTCATATGTATCGTTCAAGGTCTCTTCTTTCCTAATTACTGCAGCCAACATGACATCTCTTCACACTACTGCCATCAGAAAGTGTCACAGGGACGTCACTAGCTCTTCGTGACTAGTTCAGCCCACAAAATGGCTGCCTCCTCTCTAAATAAACAATGGCTATGATTTCTAGGGGGCATTTTATGGAACTGATGTTCTTAAGTGTCTTATGATGGAAAGCCTGTTATACTATTCTAACGAACCTCTTAGGGCCTAATTCATTTGAGTGCGTATTTATTTATTTATTTTTTTTAAATATGCACCATTTGCACGAAAACATTAGCACGATTCAATTAAAAAAGTCCCCTTGCCTCCAATGCACGTTAATTGGACCATGAGCTTATTTGTTAGCGCTCATGTTTGAGCTTCCCTCCCGTTATAAAATACGCGCGTGTATTTCTGTATCTTTACCCATGCAATAACAAATGTCAGCACAATCGCTTCCCATAAGCAGCCGTCATATGTCTGTAATAATCTATTTAGGACCTTCTGCACTTGAATGTCAAAAATTAGACTGCAGCAACTCAGTAATTACGTATTATTGTAGAAGAGAATAATATAAAATAACTTTTTCGGATAGTTGTTTTTTTTTTAAACTTCTGCCAGCGTCATTTTTCACTTTTCAATCTTCTCTCTCTTTATTTATTTTTTAACCAACAGCTATTTAACAAGAATGTGGCATTATGTAACCATTAAAATCACATTTTCTCTTTTCAATCTGCTGTGTACTTGAGTTGCAGGCTGCATAGATTTATGTGGAGTATCATCTAGATG
>WWET01000932.1:310068-326345 GCA_011038615.1 Limnodynastes dumerilii
GACGGCGGCCGTAGCTCAGGATCAGGCCCAATAACCTTAATGCCCTACAGTAATTTTAGGTCACAATCCATGGATTAAAGATAGAGGACAGGATCCAGAGATTACAAAAGAAGTGAAAATCAGGTGGAAAGTTACACCTGGGCAAAACCTTGTTAAATTGCAGGGGAGCCAAATGTATTCTTTGCAATCGGTATTAAAGAAAATGTTATCGGTTGGCAGCCTTAGCTGATATAGCCATCTAAAAGTAAAAGCTGGACAGTATCTGTGTGTGATAAGCAATGAATAAAACTCATTGGACTTGCCCTGAAATTCAACATAGTTTTGTCCACATGTAGCTTTCCACTGGGTTCTCTCCTTTTCAAACTCTCTCCAGTCCAGGGATCAATAGTACCCAAGAGTCAGTCTTCTCTACGAAGACACTTCGGGAGTCATAAAAATGTTTATCCACTAATAATAATGGATAGATAAAAGTTCTAGATACTCATTTCAGAAGTTAGGCAACAAAGATAGTATTTTATATGTTACAGCTACCTGAGCACAGAAGTGAATTTAATCGACCTATAGAGTTATGTTAAAGATGACCTAGATTGTCTCCAACCCCTGGAGATGGCTTCCTAAGAACAGCAGAAAGCAGGAATAGCCTTCAGCACCTGCTCACGAGGTTGAACAACTCCTGTCCAAGTAAGTGGAAGAGATGGCCATAAAGGCTACTGCATACAGGGGCAGCAACATAAAACCAATGGCCTAATTACCATTGTAATGCCCTTGACGGACAGGGACCCCCCATATATTGTTCTTAAGTACACAGTCATTGTGTATTTGCTTGTTCGTGAATGGCTTTGGTCATCCTCTGGTACCAGGGCTTGATCTTGGTGTTTGACATCATATCATCAAATGCCTGTAATCCCTCCATGACCCTGAGAACTCCATAGACGGCCTGAGGGAAACACAGCTGAGTCAGTGCATAGAATACTCAAGTCGTAAGGTTCCACACAAGACATAGAAGGTAATCTCACCAGGTCTGCAAGATTCGGTTGGGAGCCACCTAGAAACTTCCTGTCTTTCCCCACAGTTGCCACCCACAAGTTGGCCGCTTTGTAGAGATCCTGACGGACATCATCTTGTAAGTTGTGCCTGGAATGGGACCACAAGGAACAAGTCACCCCTGTGTAACCTGTTTGCCACCCTCCAAAAATACCGGGTAACAAAAATCATATACACGGCTTGATCAGATTCTAGAAACATGTTGTGGGCACAAACAAGTTCCTAATCTGCTGTTTCCATCTCAGAAATATCTTCATGATCAGAACCTCTTTCAGCCTGATAGCAACAAAGACCCTTATCCACTCACCAGTCATCTCCCAACTGGACTACTGTAACCTCTTATCTCTAATCCCTAACTCCCAACTTTCTCCACTCCGATCTGTCCTCAACGCTGCTGACTGGTTCATCTTCCCCTCCAACCGTACTAAATGTGTCTCCCCTCTTTAACAAGACCTACACTGGCTCCCCTACCTTATCACAACCTAAATTTAATTGCCGCATCTCCGTCCAACGGATTACTTCCTTCCCATCCTGCATCCAAGTCTTTGCCCATGCTGCTCCTTTCCTCTGGAACTCTCTTCCTCAGACTTTCCACCTCAACTTCAAATGGACTCTCAACACTCACGTCTTTATCAAAGCCTTCCTACTCTCATCCTAACTCACTGCCCCTTACTCATTGTCTCTCCCCTTTGTCACCCCGGTATGTCGGACGTGCACCCTTTAGACTGTAAGCTATCACCAGTGGGCGTTACGACAGTGGATGCAGATATGTTCATAAACCACATCCAGGTCTTGAAATGTTCTGTACAAGACGTTTAAGTTTACAGACCTGCTCTTCAGTCTCTTGCCAATAAAAAACATGGCTGCAGCACCCATATATTTGGCAAAGACGCCTTCCACCGTGCCAAAGTTCCCCTCACGGACGATGTAGTCAAAGGAAGCCAGTGCTTCTCCAGGAGTGCGGTAAACATTGGGAGAGATGAGGTGGACCAGCCAATCATCAGCCCACCGACGCCATTTCATTTCCTCCCTGAAACCGGCAGGCATAAAAGGAGGATTCACAGATATGAATTTATTGGCACACTTAGGTAGATTCTCCTAGGTCTTTTACATGGTAAAATAAAACTTATATCGTTGTATTATAAGTGCAGTTACTTAAGCATGTGCTACCATCAAATTGTGTCTACTTTTTTGTTCTGCACCTAATGTCGTCGCCAACTGCTCACAACAAAATTCCCACCCAGCCTGAATTGTGGGAAATTACATCATCAACAGGGGCAACTGGCCATTTCTCTTTAGTACCATATGGGGGTAGCTCCAGACCTACATAGCGTATTTACGCTATCGTCAGTACGATGCACTCCCCCGGGCACTCCCATCAGTCACATGTACTTTTGGTGATTTATGACTCCCAAACCCTACCTTAACTTTTACAAGCGTAAGCGCACGCATTCGTATCGTCCTGACAGCTGTAACTGCCTAACCCAGTCCATACTGTACATTCCCCCCCCCCATCCGCCTCCAGTGCGTAGTTGGAACGTATATATGGCTAGCGTATTGTTGGCACGCACCTTCGTATGTTGTTACTACATGGTGACGGCCGCCCAGAGTTACGCGGCGTAACATCTGCCGTGCGAATGCGCAGAACGTACTAACAGACGAAAATGAGGCTAGCAGCTAGCGGAACTTCGCTGTCGTACGTAGGTCACGATCAGGAGGGGTAAAAAAAATATATAACGGACGACTGAGGTAGAGTAGAAGAAAGGACAAGAATTTGGGAGCTGCCGTTTAATGCCAAAAAATGCTAAATCGTGCACACGAGATGCAAAAACCAAAAAAAAATCTCAATTTATCATTAATGGCACTACATTAGATACCACTAAAGAGGAAATAGAAGAGTTACAAAGCAACGACTAAACAAGTCATATGCTTGGTTGCATATGGATAGAAAGAGAGAAGTAGTGATGCCACTTTATGAATCATTAGTATGGTGTTGTCGGGAATAGTGTGATCAGTTCTGGAGAACATATCACCAGAAGGACATAAATACATTACAAACTGCAAAGAAGAGCAGCTGAAAAAGTGCATAACCTGTGTCACACAACATAGAAAGACAGACTAGAGGAAGTAACCATATATAGCTTGGAGCAGAGAAGGGCCAGGGGGGATATGATAGCACCTTTCACATAGGGGTGTAACCAGGTACAGGAGGGTGGTGGTGGTTTAAATGATGAGATGTATTAGAGCACAGGGCATGTGTATAAGGTGGAAGATTTAGAGGAAAGCTGTGGAAAAATGACTTCACTGAAGAGGTAGTTGATAAGGGGATTAGCTTTCCATCTGAGGCGGTAGAGGCTAACTCAGTGGAACAATTTATCTTGCTAGGGATAATAATAATAGTAATAATCCCTAATAGGGTCAGGCTGCAAGAGGGTTAGGGTAGTGAGAAGGGAGGGTTAGGGTTAGAATTAGGGAAAGGAGTGGGGGACTATTTTTCTTAACTTTGTGGACCACTGAGCTTTTGTTGCTCTGTGGATCGATTGCTATGCCTCAGAGGCATATGCAATTGAAATCCCAGCCAGTTCACAACCTGCCGGGGAGGAAACGGCCGATTCAAAAATCGGCTGTTCGGACCGGAGCCCCCACACCCTCTAATCAGTAACACCCAAACAGGCCCCGCCCCCTGTACACAACGCACCACTCACATCTGCGTCTCTTTGTTTGCATACAACTGCTTGGTTTCCTGCTCATCCAGCATGAGCCAGTATCTGTTCTGATACTCCACCGTCTCCTTCCCTTTCTCGTTGGTGACCTTTATAGCTGGATAATAGGAAACTATTTCCTCCAAGTTTTTTTTCCTTCTGGAACGAAGACCAATGAATGTCTATTAAAAACACAATATCAAACGATGGAACAATAAAATATTTATGCATCAGTCAAGCCATCCATGCACTTACTGGGATATGAGGAACGTTTTTATTGCGCTAATGATAACAGAAGAGTCGTTTAGTTGCTGTAGAAGTTAAAGAACAAAATAATTATTCAATATACTTTAAAGAAATACCAGAAGACCGAAAATAACATAGGAGTTAGATATAAGATTGAGACTGATCAATTATTCCATAGTATACATTTTATTGTTACCCTTGTCCATTTGTATAACACTAAACACCATTTTTGGGATGAACCAATGACAATGCATCTTATAATTAGGGTACAGGCTCTTTAAGTCTCTGATATTATTTGCTTTTAATGAATAAATTTGTCACCTCTGCTTTAACCACTGTGTATCCCTGTCTTTATAACTAGCTATTCTAAGCATCACGTAATACACCAATTCTGCTATGAGAACTTTATGATTCCATGGGGTACATTTACTAAAGCAGCGGGAAAGGAAAAGTGGAGATGTTGCCCATAGCAACCAGATTCTAGCTCTCACTTTTCTATTCCAAGCTAGAATCTGATCGGTTGCTATGGGCAACATCTCCACTTCTCCTTTTTCCACAGCTTAGTAAATCTGGCCCCAAAAGTCTTCAACATGCATGAACCAAGCAGACTATCAGCCGGCAATGTATCAAGCAAGATAACTTACTAGAGGGCAGCCAGCATTAGCAAGAAGAATGGGAACTTTCCTGTACGTGGAGAATTTAATTTCTTTTCGCATAACAGGATTGACTTCTACAATCTGATGCGGTAGCTGGTGATACTCCAGGAAGGCCCGGACCTTACTGCAGAATGGGCAGGTTTTGTATTGATAAAGTGTGAGTTGCAGACCATCAGCATGGACCTGATAAAAGACAGCATTATTATACAATTATTTTAAAAGCAAACCATGTCATACATTGAATGTACTGCAACAATGCAGGATTACACTTTCATATATGTATAAAGCCATATGAAACCAGAGAGGTTAAATTCACATCTTGCATGGCTGTATACAATTGAAATAAATGCCCACACAGGATGATATGCATAAACTTGATATAAAGCGTGCCATAAATTAGAAATTGCTCAACTCATTCATATTCTACTAAACAAAAAGCCTTTTTCAAAACAGTCATCATTCAATGCACCTCTCCTTTAACAACAAGGGGCGTCAATAACACCGCTGCACTTTTAATTTGGAAAACAATAAGCAAGGAACATGGCATTTAATTACTAAACACCCAATTAAAATGCAAACAATATTTAAATATTAAATACTATCTGGATGTGTACGTGGGGCAATTAACATAACATTTCTACCCTAGTGTTGTCTGGAATAAGATTCTATGTGGCACAATAAAAGACATGTAAAGATCTGGTTGAACACTGCTCTTAATACATTTGTTTTTCCAGAATAATGTGTTCAGTGGCTGTTTTAAGAGATGAAATATGCCTCTTATAAACACCCTATTTTACAGTCTGCCAAACTACTAAACTAATTTTCCCATTTAATGGTCAACAAATCCTCACATTCAGGATCATAAGCAAAATCTTATCAGCATAAAGAACCATCTCAAGGTCTAAAAATAGACAAAATAATTGCATAATATGGGATGATGAATAATAATAACAACTTAAGTAACGTCATGTATTTTAATTTTCACCAGTTCATAGTTATTCTGAATGGATCCTATTAGGATACATAACCCTGGCTGTCATCCACATCTATTCCAGTGCTGGCAGAGCACAATAGATCTAAGTTACAGAACATCTGATGGGCAACAGGTGGCATAATGTGGAGATAAAGCAGTGTAAGGAGTTGGAACCTGCAGGTGCCCCATGTTTGGGTGTAAATATTTATAATGTTCCTACCTGCAGCTGCTCCTCCTCCTCCGCCCTCTGCTCCCCCAGGGAGTATTTAAGGGTCTGGACGACCCCCAGAGTACCCCCCAATACAAAGACCAGTCCCCACATTCTCCTGCTCCCCTTCCCTGCCGCCTGCCACCTCCATCCTGCCCGGTAGCCTCTCCAGCCGGTAAGGAGCCCGGTGTGTGGCGCTGTCAAGGGCACCCTGGCACCCCTTACTGGAGTCACCGAATTAGGGAAGGTGTTGTAACCCCTGACCCCAGAGGTAACCATGGAGCCCCTGACTAACATCACGGGAAGAGGAGCCCGCGTCCCAGCCGCGCCGCCCCTCAGCTGTCCCGCTAGCCGCCATGTCAGGCAGCCAAACTCATGAGCCCTGTACGCGGCCATCTTCCCTACAGGTAAGCCCCGCCCACATTCCCTCCTTAATCATGGAGAGCAGGGACCAGAAACGAGCTCTGCACTCTGATAGGCTGAGAGCTCCGCTTACGTCACTGCTTTCAGGCAATGTATAGTATTTGCAGTCATATGACCTCTAGTCACGTGACGAAGAGAAAATATGTCAGGACCTAATGGGGATCCGATGTACCCTCTCAGCGAAGTCTCCGGGGAAGAAGGTATATTTAATGCAGCGTATTCAGTGTACTATCCAGGGATGGCATCAGTGATACACTGTATATTATATATCAATAATGTGATCTCTGATAGATATTATATTACCCAGTGATATATTTTTATTACAGTGTACTCATCATAGTTCATTCTATTATCCGGTGATGTCATCAGTGTAACACATTATATTATATTATCGGTTTTACTAGTGTACTCCTCTTAATCTATATTATTCTGCGTTTATTCTATTATCTAGTCATGTCAGCAGTGATACACTGTATATTATATATCAATATTGATCTCTTATAGATATTAAATTACCCAGTGATATATAATTTTATTAGTGTACTCATCATAATCTTTATTATCTGTGTTCATTCTATTATCCAGTGATTTCATCAGCGTAACACATTTCATTATATTAATAGTATACTAATCATAATCTATATTATTCTTGTATATAATTTTCCAGTGATATCATCAGTGTTACATGGTATATTATAATATTGGGATCTCTCAAAGCTATTTTATTACAGTGCAGTGTACATCATAATCTATATTATCTGTGTTCATTGTATTCAGTGATATATCACTTTTATAGTATATTTAGCAATCTTCGTACTGATATTTCCAATGTGAATGCAATACTACAGTCACCCCCTGGCTGAATTCTCAAAATGGTAGCTTGACTTCAAATATAGAAGCCACTTTTTATTAATAAATATTCTTTAAATGATATAGCCTGGGCACCCAGAGAACTGTTGTAATATTTATGGGAACGTATAAAGATAAAGTGGAGCTGTTAAAATTGATTGTGCAAGATCTTGAATATTTACAGTATGTATATTTTACGGCTCACCATAATGCATATTATTAGATTGCAGAAATATTCGGCCAAGATGTACGTTGGGATCCATGATAACACAAAGGGAAAATTGTAGTATGACTATTAGCTATGACCTCACTTTGTTTATTGCTAAAACATCCTATCTGAGGAATCTAAGTGTCTGCTGGTTAGAACAAGACTCTCCTTGTACATCTCTCCTGATTGTCACTGCTAGGAGTAAAATCAAGTAAATACTAGACCTTACTTGCTCTGTTTGTGAGCTGGGAAGAGATGTCCTATGTACTGTAAAATTTAAGCCATCCAGTAAATATGCCAAATAAACAAATTTCCTGCATTAAAAAATAATTCATGTTGACACCTTTTATTAAATGATTTATTAAGACAGACTTGATCAGATAACTTTTTTTTCAATCATCAGATAAATCATTTTTTTTTTTAAAGCCAAAGGGGGGGGGGGGCATCAGCATATTACAAGTACCGAGACTTGTGTTTCTTTATTTTCATTTTCTTGATTTCCTTAGATTATGCTGCTCTGGACTTTATGCTGGACCAGATTAATTTCTGCCTGGATCACCTAGAGGAGAAAAATGATATTTTGCACGCTCAGCTCCAAGACCTCCTAGAAACAAATCGCCAGGCACGGCGTGATTTCCAGGAGCAGATGAAGCAGAGTGGAAGTAACAACGCGTCGGGTACAGAGGCGGGTCCTCAATGACCTAACCGGCCTTTCATCACCCTGAATGTTCCTTGTAGAGCGACACCACTGTACAACATGAATTTTTCTCTGATTCTAGAAGATAAGCCTCTGTGTGTGCTTGGACTTTCTTTAATTATTTGAAAACATGTCATAGTCTTTCATGTTTAAATGAGTGTGTAATGGACAAAAATAAGGAAAAAAATGTGTTTACATTTTTGTTAGTCTGGTCAATAACATACAAAACTATTGTACTATAAAATGTATTAAAGCAAAGAGGCTGATTTTGTGTGGACAGAAGGTTAGCGAGAAGGATTAATCCAGATATCTGAATGATGTTCAAAGTGGTTCCCCCCCCTATAGTCTGGAGCTGTATTATACATTCATAGGATCAAGCTCTTGGATGTCCTGCTATGTTGATTCAACAGAAAAAAGGAGCTGATCGTGCACTACAATCAAAGATACAAAGAATCAGAGCAAGATCCCAAAAGGGTCCTCTAATACAGCACTATGGGGGGGTGGTTTATATTCTGTATACTCTGTTGAAAAATTCCTCCCTCCTCTACCTGGTTACACCCTTTGATGTATGTGAAAGTCTGTCTCTGTATGGTGTGTGATACAGGTCATGCACCATTTTATTTACTCTTCTTTGCACAGTCTCTAATGTATTTATGTCCCTGCGGAGATACGGCCTCTAGAATTGACCACAGTATTCCAGGGGAGGCCGCACCAATGACCTATAAAGTGGCATCTCTCTTTCTACTACTAATGCCTCTCCCTACAACCAAGCATCTGTCTTTCTCATTGCTTTATAGAAATATTTCCCGATATAACACAGATTGAAAGAGCAAGAGAACTAAGTCTATCCGTAATACTACATTAGTGATCACAGCTCAAAGGAAATCAAATTCCTTTTGCAGAGAAGAGGGGAAGGTGAGCAGGAACATTCTCAATGTTTATGGTTCTCAATAAAACTGCTTTATTCCTGTAATGGGAATTGGATGTACAAATTAAAATGACTAAATTAAAACTAAGAATCCAATTCCCCTCATAGGGGTGTCATTCGTGTTCTCAGTGGCCCACAGGGATAGATTTAGCAGCATGTATTCAGAGATTTTGCACTCTGGGATTCATTCGTACGCATTCCACCATTAATTTGAATCAGCAGCTCTATGTCCAGGGGAGAGTACACTGGGATATTAATAGGGTATAATGGAGGTTCCAGGTGTATGGACACTTTCAATTCTTAATTCCCCCTCTCCCCCCACCTCGATGACCTCAATTTAGTCTAAACATAGAACAATGGTGACATCAAGGCCACACTGTTAATTAAGGTCATTCTTAACACTGACCAGTCACACCGGTAACAGAATCTGGCACAGGACTGAACTAAAGCTGAACAATGTTTGTTGCTGTCATAGGCAATCTTTGGCACTGCAAGTGTTGACAACTATACATCCCATCATGCTTTGCCAGGCATAAGTTATGCATATCCTGTTAAAGCATCCTGGGAGTTGTAGTTTCACAACATATAGAATGCCACAGGTTTGATCTAGTGCTGTGATGGCTAACCTGTGACACGCCAGGTGTTGTGAAACTACAATTCCCATCATGCTTTGTCAGGTATCTGCTATGCTTTTGCAGTTAAGGCATGCTGGGACTCGTAGTTTCACAACATCTGGAGTGTCACAGGTTAGCCAACACTGCTCTAGTGGTTTTGGAAGACAAAACTCCCTAAAGCTGGGTACACACCTATGTCACTGATGATTACAAGTCCTGATGAGCATGCCAATTCACATGTACAAATTATACCAATTTACCAGCAGATCTAAGATCATCATCTCTCCTCACAATCCGCTGACACAATTGTAGAGCACAGAAGACTGTCAGAAAGATGGTAGTAGGAGCTTACATGCCACACATTTATATTACATCGTACAAACATAGGACCTGATTCACAGTTAATCATTTTTGTGTTTTTAGGTGCGTATTTTTAAGAAGGGATATACTGCGTATGTGTAGTAATTTTTACACGCTATTTACGTTGGACTTAGGAACGCAAATGCCGTGATTCAACAGCACGCACCTAAAAGTCTCTAGGTTCACAGTAACTTATGCCGAAAGGGGCATGTCATGAATAATTAACACGGCAGAGTCGAACATTGGGGGGAGAGAGGCATTTAAATGATCAAAAGGAGGCGCGGTTATGCAGGCACGTCCGTAATTAGACGCCCTACGCACACAAATACGAAGTTAAGGGAGCCCTAATTTTTAAGACATTCATAAAACCAAATCATATGTTGTGACCTGTATTATTACTAAATATTCCCATCATGGAGCATACACATAGGTATGTCCCCAGTTTTAAGCTAAAGGAGACATTCAGGTCCTCTGTATCTAAAAAAAAGAAAAAGTTAGACAACGCAGTTCACTACAGTTATATATTTATTATCCTAAAAAAAATTGTTTAAAAAGGACATTTTGCTTCAAAAGTTGTACATGGATCAAAGATCAAAGAGTACATCTCCGTTCAGCAGAAAGAAATGGAAGTGAAAACATGTATTGCTCGTCTAGAAAGCCACACAGTAGGTCAATACAAAAAAAAAAAATCACAACTCTTAAAAAGTGTTCCCTACCTACAACAGGGACAGCCATTCTTCTCGCTCTGCCTTGATACTGTGGTTTGCTAGTTTTTAAGAGTAGGATAAAGCTGAATTCTATGAAATATTATGTTCAAGCCTCAAAATGGCTGCCCCCTAGGACTCTGTTCAACTACAATACCCAGCATGCCCTAAAGAAGTACTGGGGAGACAACAGCATGCCTCCAACTACATCAAGCGTTGTCCTTTTTTAATACAGAATCTATTACCATTTTACAGAAACGATATTCAGATAATGGACAAGAAAAACCGGTGGAAGAAGCAATTGTGTAATCGAGGGATTCCTGACAATGCTAAATTTACAAATTTAATAGCACAGGCAACGGACTACTGAGCAGGAGAGAGGAGAATTCTCTCTCTCCCAGGACGGTAATCAATTATGAGATGCATTAGACTTTTTGTGTAGTCGTTTTACGTTACGATCAATGCAAATTGCTTAACAAAACATTTTGATCACCTCGCTCATTGTTAAAACATATTTTCTATAGAGGTTTTTCATGGCCTTATCTGTGCCCAAATATTAAGTACTGGCCATCTCTCCATTAAAGCCCCCACATAGTGCAATTTCCAATCATTTTATTTTTTTTGTCCACTACCTGTGCCCTCGATTGTGTGCGACCTCTATATTATTGTTGCAGGGATAGTGTTAAACTATTAGACATATTATCCACTCATAAAAACAAAACATTTTAGGCTATTTTCAAACAGTTGGATAAAACATAATAAATCACCAAAGCAAACAGATTCATCAATTAAATAACTGAATCTCTAGATATCAACTATAGCGCCTCTCATTTTGGAATGTGTATTTTCATTTAAAAAACCAAATACAAGACCGTCTGGGGGTGGGGGGGGCGCTCCGCTTTCAATTAAATCCTGGGGCCAGATTGACTAAGCTGCGGGTTTGGAAAAGTGGAGATGTCCGTAGCAACCAATCAGATTTTAGCGGACATTCTCCAGTATGTAATAGGAAGTCAGAGCTAGAATCTGATTGGTTGCTATCCTTTCCCAGGATTCTAGTTAGCAAGGTCACACACTGGGGGGCCAGATTGATTAAGCTGCTGGTTTGGAAAAGTGGAGATGTTGCCCATAGCAACCAAACAGATTTTAGCTGACATTCTCTAGTATGTAATAGGGAAGTGAGAGCTAGAATCTGATTGGTCGCTATAGGCAACACCTCCACTATGCCAAACCCGCAGCTTAGTAAATCTGGCCCCAGGACTATTACCAAGAATTAGGACAAAAGGAAGGTTAGAAAGAATGGAGTTGTATTCTATTAATACTCCATTCCTTCACTGTTCTCTAATACAACACGCAGGTGTCACAAGTATATTTTTAGGGGTGTGATGGTGTGCGCAGAGGTCAGAGCTAGTCATGTAAGCTACAGTTATCCAAATATTTTAAGCCTGTTGCATTACATAAGGGACCCTCCTGAAGAATGCAGTGATTGCAATATAACCCACAGGTACTGAACACTTTTTTTTATAGTCACAAATAGGCATCAACTGCTTTTAATTCTCAATTCTTGGCTTTATACATTTCATGCCCTCTTTAATGTTGCAGTATTCGCCTTTCTCCATTTAGAGAGCATTAATTTAAATACTGACATATATTAAAAAAAAAAAAACCTATGAAGCACTGAAAGAGCTCGATTCCAGTTTAATTGTTTCAGTTTGCTGAAAGCCGCCATCTTTAAAGATCATCTGAACTACGGCACTCTACGTAAAAGCCTGAGTCGTGGGTGTACTGAAGGTGGACACCAGGTTTCAAGAATAAGAACGCTATGGTTTGCTATTTGAGTATTATGTCCTATATCAGCACGATGTGGGCCTATATCTAAGAGATAACAGGCGTCTCTTTTACAAATAAAGCGTTAAAAAAAAAAAAAGGGGGGCCAAAATATTGTATCTACTAAAGCTCGTCTACAGGAAGGTCTAAGGTAAAGGTGAACAAAGTTCTACCATCAAATATTAAGCTCAACTATGCGACTGCTGTATCTCTCAGCAAATGGAGCAACCCAGTTGTAATGCTCAGGCAGGGCCCTCGGTGATGACAAGTCCCCTATAAGAACATTGAGAAACACTACCCATAAAAAGGTGCTATGTCTATCTGATTTTGAGGCGAGAGGAGCTCCGGGTGGTGGGTGGCGTGTCATCAGCGGACATGGCTTCTGGCGTTTCGGCTTGCTCTTTCTCTGAACTTCCTTCCTTCTGGGCCAGCAGCGCTTCGGCCTCCAGCAGGAAACCCGAGTCTTCCTCGCTTGTACTCACGCTATCGAAGCCTGGCAGGGAACCTTCGCCGCCACCGGTTCCTTTAGCGCGGTGCGTGTTTGCCACCTCTGCTGGCTCAGTGCCATCCGCGCCCAGAACTACCGCTACTTTGCTCTGGTCTTCTTCAGCGCTCGGCGGAAGGCCCTGGGAAGAAACGTCAGCCTGCGCAGGCACGCGGTTCTTCAACGCTTTGCATCTCTGCAAGCAAAAAGGGACAAGACTTAAAAATACCAACACAGGACGAATCAGCCGAGGGCCGTAAAGGTTATAAAGAAACGATGGCAGCTCCACAATGGAACTTGTCTTGTTACCGGGCCACCATTGTTGTGTAAATGCTGCCAGCACCCAATCTGTGGCTGATATTTCACATTTAAATAAATAAAACAAATCCTTAATGGCATAAAATAGGGCACTGACCAACTCCAGGTTTTCTAGAGCTGGAATGGCCAAACCTGTGGGCTCTCCAAGTGTTGTGAGTCCCAGCATGCTTTGTAAGGTATCAGATATACCTATGCTGTCAAAGCATGCTGGGACTCGTAGTTTCGCAACACCCGGAGAGTTACAAGTTGGCCAGGCCTGCCCTAGAGGCTAAAACAGAGGTTTGACGCCAGGTGGTAGCGTGCGGCATGCATCAATTTTCAATTTGCATGAACGATCTGACCGCTGCTGGCCTGAACTAATGATCACTGGCAGAGGATGGCAGATATTATTGAGTGTTGTTACTATGCCATGTCCTCAGCAACCACGGTTTTAAATCAGAAACAATGGTTTCAGGGTAAAAGCTTTATATGGGGTGTGTATCCCGGAAATGAAAGAATCGTGGCCAGTATATGATGAGACAGCGTCGTTCCCGGGTCTGGTGAATCATCGAAGACTGCAATGGCGACTGGCACTAGCACCCTAACCCTCCCCTTCCCACAGCCTAACCTTAACCATCCCATAGCTTAACCGTAAAAAAGGTCACTGCCCCCTCTCTGCAGCCTAACCTTAAGCATCCCTTTCCCACAGCCTAACTTTAATCATGCCCTAACCATCCCGCAGCTTAACCTTAACAACCACCACCACCTCTATGCAGCATAACCCTAACCAATCCCTTCCTGCAGCCTAACCTTAGCTATCCCTGTCCCACAGTGAAACCTTAACTGTACCCTAACCGCCCTCGTCGTGAGAGTACAATTCAGCACAGGGAACAGGTACATTTACCATTACACGTGTTCAGGAAAAAAAAAACTATTCTTTATTCAAAAGCTGTCAGCACTGATCCAGCCAAGATGAAGCTGTCAGCGGTATCAGTGTCCAAATAGGACTTACTGAGCAGGGTGTGGGTCTCCGGAAAGGACCGCCCTATATTGATAGGTTCGTTTTCCCCCAGCCAGTTCGAAACTGGATAAGGCATAGCAATCGATCCACGAAACACCGAACTTTCGGTGCTCCGAGAAGCAAGGCAAAAAACTACCCCAACCATTCACCTAACCCTCCCCTCTCATTACCCTAACCTTCCCTTCCCCCGCAGTCTGACCCTAACCCTCAATTCCCTGCAGCCTGACCCTAACCCTCCCTGCCAGAATACTGCCTTTTAGAAGTAGAGACAGTCGAAAAATGATTTTCAGCTGTCTCTGTTTCGAATACGCAGTCTTATTTTTTTTATTGATTTCTTTCCCTTCCCTGCAGCCTGACCCTAACCCTGGAGAGGTTACTCACCTTTCCAGTGGTCCGGGTCCTGTGGTAGCAGCAGCGTTTCCGAAACGGAATGGGTGAGTATACCGATCGGCATACTCACCCATTCTGAAAAAAAAATATATAAACTAGGGGGTATTCAAAATAGGGACATCCAAAAAGGAAGTTTAGGATGTCCCTAGTTTTCGGAAATGAAATTTTCTAACCGGGGACTACAACCGACTGAGCAGATCCCCTTGATACAGAGCCTTACTTAGACAAACAGTGTTTCTTGAGAACAACCTGACTTGGCACATGCTTCATGTTTTCATTTGTACCAGTAACACTGTTTGAAAGATAAACACTAATCGTTACTTCACACAGACTTCTATTGTAAGTACAGGTGCAGTGGACTTGTACAATCAAGATGTAGGACACTGGACTTTCAGCAAGACACATACATCAGTGACCTTCAATCAAATCACTTAAAATATGTATATTTTTTATTAATAATCCGTTTCCTTGGTGAATGGACAAGTAGACTGCAGGCGCCAGCTTACCTGGAGAATAAATGTGGTCAATAAAAGAAATGCGTGATTTGTTTTAGTTCTTAAATTAGATTGTACATAGCATGTGGGTCAGATTTAATCTCCCAGTAAGGTCTAGCTTTGTGTTTTCCATTTAAGCTATTAATTATTCAAGGAGCAGATGCTGAACAGTTTAGGATGGCAGGGAAATAAGCGGATGATCGGAAAAAAAATCAAATAAAATCAATGGTATGAAATGGGAACACCGTGATCTAAATACAGCTAAGAAAAATGGATAGGATGCTTCAAGTGATAGTAAAAACAGAGAGTGGGTGTCAAACATAACAGAAGGAGGGCCATGCAACAGGAGAAGGGTCTAACCTGGACGTTCTGAAAATGCACCAGGGACTTGCAGTGTGTGAGCCGGGCAGCAGAGTCACTAGGATAGAATTTGTGACACAGCCTGCAGAGATAACCCGCGACGGGGACCATATAATCCAGGCCTGTGAAACGGGAGGGCAAATCACAGAATGGATATCAAAAGGGAAACACGAAACAGAGAACACAGAAGACAGAGAGTGTTAGAGGAAGCACAGGAGGGACATGAAGGGGAATGAATGGATGTTTCACAGATGACAAACAAATGTACCAGACTCCTACAGCCACAGTGATAGAGGAGAGCGCCAGCGGCAGACAGACCAAACAAAAAAGGAGGCGGCTTTTGGAGGGCGGAGAGAAGAAAAGCAATGTTGGTGGTGTAGACCTTCACTGACCACAGCGCTTCAGCCGACCAAACAAACCTGTAACTACTGTAGGCGGGAATAAGGCCGACACCAGGACATGATTGGCCCGCGGTACTCACCATAGGCGGTGTCTGCGTTGTACTCCTCCCCTGGTTCACGCTTAGCAGCACTCTCCTCTCCTTCAACCTGGAAATCAAGTTGGCAAAACAGCTCATATAGACGTATAGAAGGTAAAGGGCAGGGCGTCAGTATAAGGGCGTCTGAAGTGTATTAAGTGCCTGCTCCGCATTCAAACGTGGCACCGGATCAAGATTTAGGAGCTGGGGCTGTTTTCCCGCATGTGCACGCTACAGACTTCCAGAGCTGATCAGGACCCTAAAGATGCTTAAAGCCTGTCTGCATAGCAGGAGGGGGGGGGGGGGGGGGGGGGGGT
>WWET01000932.1:332309-342799 GCA_011038615.1 Limnodynastes dumerilii
GGGTCAGGCTGCAGGGAAGGGAGGGTTAGGGTCAGGCTGCAGGGAAGGGAGGGTTAGGGTCAGGCTGCAGGGAAGGGAGGGTTAGGGTCAGGCTGCAGGGAAGGGAGGGTTAGGGTCAGGCTGCAGGGAAGGGAGGGTTAGGGTCAGGCTGCAGGGAAGGGAGGGTTAGGGTCAGGCTGCAGGGAAGGGAGGGTTAGGGTCAGGCTGCAGGGAAGGGAGGGTTAGGGTCAGGCTGCAGGGAAGGGAGGGTTAGGGTCAGGCTGCAGGGAAGGGAGGGGTAGGGTCAGGCTGCAGGGAAGGGAGGGGTAGGGTCAGGCTGCAGGGAAGGGAGGGGTAGGGTCAGGCTGCAGGGAAGGGAGGGGTAGGGTCAGGCTGCAGGGAAGGGAGGGGTAGGGTCAGGCTGCAGGGAAGGGAGGGGTAGGGTCAGGCTGCAGGGAAGGGAGGGGTAGGGTCAGGCTGCAGGGAAGGGAGGGTTAGGGTCAGGCTGCAGGGAAGGGAGGGTTAGGGTCAGGCTGCATGGAAGGGAGGGTTAGGGTCAGGCTGCAGGGAAGGGAGGGTTAGGTTTAGGAAAGGATTAGGGAACTTTTTTTTTCTTTTCGGAGCACTGAAAGCTCGGAGCTACGTGGATCGATTGTTATGCCTCATCGAGGCATATGCAATCGAATTACCAGCCAGTTCAAAACTGGCTGGGAGGAAACGGCCCTATCGAAATAGGGCCATTCTTATCGGGGACCCACACCCCTCCACTCCATACTGGTGATAGATCCCTTTTTAAGGCTAGTTCAGCATGGAGCAAAACAAGGCTCTATAATCTTACAAAAACAATCACAGCAAAATCCTCTATTTACCTTCAGCAGTAAAACCAGCCTCATCGGGGAGAGTCTCAGAGCTGCCGAAAAGATCAGACAAATTGATCAATTTATAACCATAGTCTAAACAATCATCTAGCTTTGCAAACTGTGTTTCCTTCAGCAATATGACTAACTGTATCAAGCTTCTTTAACTCGTTCTCCTGTGTTAGCCTCCACCACTCAGGTGGGAGGTTATTCCACACCCTTAAAGTGAAGTCGTGAATTTTTGACCTGGCAGTGAAAGAACATAAACATTCCGGGATTTTAGCTAGCCGGAGTCGTAAAAACGCTGTTTCGCATGTTCTGCTCATATGCACGCAGCAGATGTTACGACCCGAAACTCTGAACGTACTAACGAACCTACAATCAACAGCGTAACTACGTACTATGAGCGTGCCAGACGTATGACCCCCGTAATAACGCTTCGGAGGTGCGGGGAGGCAATTAAATCGTACAGTATGGGCGTACTTAGATGCGTGAGTACCTTTAGCCATTATTACGAAAGCGTAAATACGCCACGCGTTGATACGTAAAGGGAACGTAGGTCTGGATCCAGCCCATAGTTTACTATACGCACGTTAGTGCCTAACGGACGTACATGTGAATCGCAACTTGGGGACATACGCACGGAAATCGGACGTACGGGGAAAAAAAAAAAATCGACATAAAAGTGGGTGGGGGAGGCATTGAAATGAACGCATGGAGGAGCAGTTATCAAGAATCGCATGGATGGAGCGCGTATACGCAGGTAAGTACACACGGAAAGACTCGTAAGTCAGCGACAGCGCGTCCGGGAGAGGGGGGTGTCGGTGGATGTTTCCTTGCTCCGGTTGTGCGTATAATTGCGTACATAAAAAAACGGATCTCTGAATACGCCCCTCGCTCTTAATGCATTCCAATCTAGACTTTCATACTTAAGAGAATGAGCTGGATCCAGACCTTGTTAAGTGCATTAACTTAGTTACACCTGGGCTAAACCATGTTGAATTCAGGGGGAGTCAAGGTAATTGTATTCTTTGCATGCAGGGATATATCTTTGAATTGCTTACTGCACACAGATACTGACCAGCGTTACTATCACACTGTTATTTACACTTGCGATAGGAAACATCACCTCTCACCTCTAATACTGTTTGCAGCAGATGAAATATGACTCCACTGAAATCAACATGGTTTAGCCCAGGAGTAACTACGTTCATGCACTTAACAAGGTCTGGATCCAGCCCATGTTCTTATAATTAAGTAAAAAACAAAAAGTCCTGGCTATCAGAATTCTGTACGTGTGAATGCCTATAACGTGGAAGGAACAGCTGTCTGAATAGTAGATCCATTCAAACATCGGCTCAGGCATCCGACGGCATGAAAATCAAAAGGACAGACTGTGACCAATAGCTGCTGAGACCACTGCGCCATACAATACATGGGTGATATAGTAAACGGGGCACACAAGGAGTATGTGACAATGAACAGGGCAGATTAGTGCAGCGGTGTTAGATCATATACAGTTACCTCCTCGCTCTCTTGGCTGAAGGCTCAAAGGGATCGGTAATGCTGCACTCAGTTAGATTCTCCGTGTCTGCAACGATAAGTTTGGGGAGGCCGAGAGGAGGGTCGAAGAATCGAAAGGAGAAAATTAGCCACCAAAAGAGACAGTGCGGTAAGATAATCCATTTATCGGTGTATGTGGAAAGGATTAAAGACAGTACATTAATACATTTATCGGGTGTAACTATTCCTTAATTAAATACAACAATAAACACAAAACAGTCGGAACTGAAATGGGTTAAAATACATTGCTTTTACATGCAAATATACTGTATAGTCTTCATTACCTATATTAGTTAATAAACTGTATTAGATGCCTTAACCAAAATACAAAGCTAGAGTATTAGATACATGATAGTGTGTTATGTGACTGCCAACAACAGAACAATGAACCTTACTGTAAACTGATCTGTTCAAGAGATTTCCCCTTCCTGAAAACTATGACATTTCCTCAAGACCAAGGCCAGTATCTGAATTCCCTCCCCCTTAAGACTAAAAAATTGATTAATACCACGTTCAGATTGCCACTGCCTAAAAAGCAGGCTTTTTAGGCAGGGGGCAGAATTTTGGAGATTTAAAATTGGTGCGTTCAGACTGAGCTGAACACACCGGCTTTTTTGACGAAAAAGCCGGCTGCAGTGAAAAAGCCGGCTTTTTAACCCAGTCTGAACATGCCAACCCGGCTATTGAAAGCCAGTGTTCAGACTCGGCTAAAACCCTTCTTTTTAGCTGGCTCTTTCAGTAGCCGGCTTTTTGAAATTTGCCCGTTCAGATTGCCTTTAGAAGCCGGCTATTTTTCTACAGCCGGCTTTTTCTTAAAAAATGCCGGTATTTTGAGGCAATCTGAACGGGGTATAAATGTGCACTTACATATTGGAGTCTTAAAATTACAAGTTGGGGAGGGTGCAGAATGTACATTAAAAGAAAAGTACTATTAAATAAAAAAAACGTCCCGCTAACAAAGTACTTGGCGGTAGACGCTTTAGCTTCTTTGTGGTCCATATCAGAACAGTGGAACCAGGGAAGGACATGCAGCTGAGGAGTTTGGTCTATTTCAATTTTATTTAATGTGCCTTAAAACCAAGGGCCAGATTTACTAAGCTGCAGGAAAGGAAAAGTGGAGATGTTGCCCATAGCAACCAATCAGATTGTAGCTGACATTTTCTAGTATGTAACAGGAAAGTCAGATGTAGAATCCGATTGGTTGCTATGGGTAACATCTCCACTTTTGCTTTCCTGCAGCTTAATCAATCTGGCCCCAAGTGTACAATCCAGTGTTCCCCATAAGATGTAGAAGAAAAAATAAACGCTATTTTTCGGTTATTGATTTAGGTTGTATTTTGGCTCTTGGCAGACATTAGCTGTCATCCGAGTGACCGAAGACCTCTGACAAATCATCACAAGCCAATAAGAGCTGGTGATATATACTAAGCACTGCAAGACTCCAATCCATTCATTATATGCTGAGCTCTGCTTACATACAGTAGCAGGAGGATAGCAGTGTGCTTTAAAGGTCTTTAATACTTCTGTTCCCATGTGGGTGAGATATAGCAATAATGAAAGCAGACTTGAACCCATTCCTCTTCAATTATAGATCATAAAAAAAGCAATGCTTTGCACTCCAAATGGCCAGATTTACTACGCTGAGGGAAAGGAGAAGAGGAGATGTTGCCCATAGCAACCAGAGTCTAGCTGACATTCTCTAATATGAAATGAGAGCTAGAATCTGATTGGTTGCTATGGGCAACATCTCCACTTCTCCTTTCCTGCAGCTTAGTAAATCTAGCCCCAAGTGTTAGGGCTGAACAGTAAGGTTTTGTATTGATTCACATTAGACCTTTCAACAGGCCCCATAACCAACAAGATCAGGTGACTGGTGAACAGAACATGCAATGGATCCTGACCTCCGTACGCTAGCCACTGAGGCAAAATCGACGTTTTGTATTTACAGCCCATGCGCACGGCAGATGTTACACCACATAACTCTGAACGTACGGGCCATCAGCGTAATTACGAACGTAGGGGCGGGTCATACTAGACGACAGCCGTAGTCACGCTACGTAGGCAGAAAGAGGAATTTATATTGGACGGTATGGGCCGGGATAGGCCGAAACGTACGTAAATCCATTACGTACGTCAGTGCGAACGCTTTGAAAAGTTAAGGTAGGGTTTGGGAAAAGCGTAAAAACGACCAAAGTACATAAGAGCGAGGGGAGGGCATAGAAAATACGCTACGCAATGAAACGAAACAAGCACTTACGAGATCCAGCCCAATGACTATAAACCCTGGAATTGATCAACTCCTGAATGGTCTTTTATGTTAAAATATTATTGCTAAATGTATGTGGGTCAGAGCATAGCCATAGAGGACTCAAAGCTTTAACACGTATCTGATAGGCCCAGTAGAGAATACCTACACACATAGCTTCAACTTGTACGTGCAGTCTATTAGGTTTCAATTGTTACCCCTGTTGCTCATTACTGATCGCTACAGACTGACCATCCGTAGTTACATAATGGTTATGTTATTTATTTAAGCAAAAAAAAATTGTGAAGACTTCAATTAAAATTCTGAATATTAATAAAAACATTATTGCAGAATGCAGCAATCTGTATTTAAATCTTGTTGTCAATAAAGCTTCATTAGGATGTTTGGGAAGCACTGGCATGAACTTGCACCTCCAGAGTCTGAAGCACAATAAAACGGATTGTGTGGGAGTAAATAAAAAACGGTTTCGGGCACTAATTCACAATAGCTGAGCTTTCCTCACCTTCTAGAGAAATGCTTTCATCTGCTTCGGATGCGATCGGTAGCAGCTCAGCATTTCCTCTCTCCAAGTTAGTATCATTGCTGTCTTTGGTAGGTATAGAGGTCCCCTGCTCCCTATCTCTCTTAATCTCATGGCTTTTATAGTGATCCTGCATGCAAAAACAGAATGAAATGTTACTGATACAATGTCGATGAACCGAATTTGTTTATTATTAATACTTTCTAAATCTTAAAAAAAACCATAAAATATGTTGTAAAGTATATATTGTATTGGGAAGAACCATATTGTAATATCTACAGAGGAAAATGAAGATTAAATTTAGATTAAGATTATCTGAAACTGGCGTTTGGTCGTATGACCTGCGGGATTATTGTATAAAAATATATGACCCAACATTGGGACTCTCATTGTTAGAGTTAGGACCGCCATATGCAGAAAGGCCTTGACGGTGGCTGGTGGCTTATCATATATTTGCAAATAAGTGTAACAGACGTTTCTGGTTTATTTTATTCTCTATCCTGTGTGTATGTTACAGATAGAATGGTATAGTGTGTTACTGGGTAATGGCAGTGTTGCTGGACATTCTCTATCCTGTGTGTATGTTACAGATAGAATGGTATAGTCTTTGCTGGGGCATTTACCCCCTGGCCTTTCATGCACCTGTTTGCATTTACCTATAAATTGATCTAAGTCATTAAAATCCCGACAATGCTCTTTTCCTTTTACCTTGTGATACACACGTGGCTGTTGAAAGGAAAGTGGTGGAAACGGCATATTTGGAGCCTTCACCGTCACTCCCATGGGAGGAATACCCAGGATGGAGTGTCTCGCCGCAGCAGGGAAGAAAGGCGGCATTGGTGGTGCCACCATGTTGAGTCCACGGAGATTACCTGCAAAATAATATTTGAACAAGTTGCTCCAGCAATATTAAAGAAAACTATCTCTATAGCTGTAGGAAGAAACAAAAGGTTTATGAGACAGACACTGGCATTCACTGGAGACTCCCAAATGTCAAAAAAAAAGTCTCTAGCAGCCACCCACTAAACTTACCCTGCATCTGCTGCATCAGCAAAGCACGTTGCAGCATCGTGTGTGTGTTAAGCAGCCTGGCTGGGTTGGCTGCCCGCAAGTTCAGCATCTGCTGTGACTGCTGGTGCTGACCTGGATTCGGCATTGGCCTGTTATGAGAGGATGTCAGTGGGAGGTACAGAAGAGGAGGCATAGAAACAGACAGATAACAGAGTGCGGGGCTTCCTCACCTTTGCGCTGAATGCTGCGCAGGCATTGGGTGCTGGGCGGTCTGCGGGTGACGTGCAGGCTGCTGTGCCGTGTGTTGATGCTGTTGCAGAAGATGCTGGAGTTGCATCAGCTGATGGAACTGTTGCTGCTGCTGGTTAAACATCTTGACACAAACAGTCTGCAGGGGGAAAAAAAAGTGGGGGAAGGGAGGTGATTAAACCAACTTACCCTTTATAGATCTATACACACGTGTCCCCTACAATCCATACTAACTACACTGCTGCCAGACTCATCTTCCTCTCAAACCGCTGTACCTTTCCCTCCTCTCTCTGTCTATCTCTACATTGGCTTCCTGTCCCTTCAGAATTCTCTTCAAACTCCTCAAAACACCTACTATAAGACTCGCTCCTCCTCCACCACTCCCTACCTCTCCTTCTCCTTCTCTTCCACCGCTCTCTACCTCTCCTCCTCCTCCACCGCTCCCTATCTCTCTTCCCTTATATTTATCTACACTTCCTCCTGTGCCCTCCGCTGGTGACCAGCAGCTCAACTCCCGCCTGATAACTACTTCTCACTCCCGTATCCACGACTATTCCTGGCTACCCCTCTGCATTGGAATGACCTATCACTGCCTATTAGACTATCCAACAACCTCCAATCCTTCAAACACTCCCTCAAAACCAACTACTTCAGGCTAGCCTGCCCTCCTCATCTTCATCTCTGTGTCTAATGTTTCTTTACCCCCTCCACTTAGCATGTTAGCTCTTATGAGCAGGGTCCAACTTGCTCCTGTCATCACACCTCTACCTTGTCCCCATCACTTTCCACCTTCTCCCTCTGCTGTCTATCTCTCCTCTTATTCATCTGCTCCTACACTTATAGTCTGCTTCTTTATTTTCCCTACATATCTTTTTTCTNNNTTCCCTACATATCGTTCTGCTATTTTTGTACTGTAGTTTATTTCTTCATTGTACTTGTATAGTATTTCCTATTTTGCAAATGTGTACCCTGTTTGTTAATTATTGTATTTTATAGTGCAGTGTGGCACTTTATAAATATACCTTAAGAATAATAATAATAATAATACATAACGGGCATGGATCATGATTCACACTTTTAATGTGACTGGATCCCCAAGCAAAGTACTTGGATAGACCCACTAGCAATACTACTTCAAACACATGATGATGTGGGCACAAATAGGTGTCATTCTGCAATGTGCATGTCACTCTCCACTCACATCGGGAGTTATTGAATTTATGGCACAAATATAGGACTCACTGTGCCATACGCCACCTATTATGCTAGTCAGCGGAAACGAGAACTCAAGTTCGAAACCACTTTCTTTTTGTGGATTCTCATGCCACAAAGGAATATCATCCATAATGCCCCAACATCTGTTTACATATAATGTAGAGATCACTAAATGTCCAGTCGTTAAACAGCCAAGCATTTCTCACACACCATTCATCATATACCCAGTATAGCTTAAAAAATATGTGCAGGGTATGAGGCTCACAAATAGCTTTATTTTTTTAAGGATAATGCATACCAGCCCCCATATATGTGTGGGTATGTATGGATATATTGATGTGTAGATGGATGTATGTATGTATGTATGCCCCTCCTACCTGATTACATGTCAGACAGAAATATGTATGATCTCTGACGTCTCTCATCCTATAACATGCGTATGTATGAATGCATCCATCCTATGCATGTATGAAATAAAGAGCCATGCATGTATGTATTGCTCTCCCCCAGCCACCTGTCTCCTGCACTGTTGCCCCCCCCATGAAGCCCACCAGTGTTATATGTGGCGATCACCAGCTTCCTCCTCCTCCTTACCGGCTCTAGATGTGCTTTGTATATAAAGCGGAGGAGCTGGCAGTCTGTCCGTATTATCTTCCCCTCTGTCCTCCTTTATCACCGGCTGTCTCACATCAGGCCTCCTCCTCCGCTGCACCACAACACAGACAATGGCGGAGAGGCGAGCACCGCGGCGAGTAGCGCCCTCTGGTGGTGCGGGGGAGTCTGTGCAATGTGAGGGAGAGAGGGAGGGAGAGATGCTGCTGCCGAGCCTGGGTACCGCCATCACACGTCTTGTACACAATAAACAGTATTCCGCATCCTTGTCAGCCATGTACATGTTTACAGAAAATAAAATGATGTTATCTTCTTTATTCTAATGGTTATTGACCAAGAAACTGTATCTGTGACAAATAATGGAGGGTGTTTCAATAATGAGCTAATACATGATGGTGGGCGTTATTATTAATTTATACAGTATAAGAATGATCTAGTACCCACTGACACAAGAGGAGGAGGTTCCCCATCACGCTTTGAATGCGGAGCGCACATTGCATATTTCACGGTCAGAGACGTTCCTGGATGAAAATTGCTGCCGCATAGCACGCAGCTAATTACAAATTTGACTTTAATTATTAACTTAATTTAGTTAATTAATGAATCCCGCCCCCCCTTAAGGTGTGACATCACCTGTGACACTGCATTAACAGCGGGCCAATGGCCTGGGACAATTGTCAGTTGCAGGGCCGCCATCAGCGGGGACTATTGTCCCGGGCCTGGACCTAATGAAGGCCCGCCGATACTTACCTAGCTCTGTAGCAGCAGGTATCGGCGGAATCCTACCACCGATACTTGCTGTTCAGAGCTATACAGTAGCCGGCCAATGTGCAGGGAAATTCTTCCCTGTGCACCTGCCCGCTGCTAAAGCATGTCTGCCGCACCCCGCCCCTATGTGACAACACCAATTACATCACATAGGGAGCGGGGCCCCGCATATGATGACGCAGGATTATGAAAGGGGGGTTTCCAATACGTGTAATACATGTGGGTTCCTCCCAACATGGAGCCCGAAAACAGGCCAAATAAGCTCCGCCCCTGTCCCGTCCAAGCTCCGGCCCTGTATCGCCCCCATTGTCATGCCACAAGGGGCAAAAATTAAAAATAGTAATTAAAATTCCTGCTCTCTGTGAAAGCAGGAAGTAGATTTGAACATAATAAATATTCTACCTTTGCGTTGCATTGGTTATTGCCTGTAACAAGTCCTGTTTTTGATGGTTTTTTTAAAGTGATTAATACGTTACTCCTTTCACACATAAAAATAGTAGCTTTATGTTGAAGGTACACATCTAATAGCAATAGTAGAGCACATTACGCAATGGACCAGAGCTTGTGTCAGTTCATTAGCACTGTTGAATTTGTTGTGGCCATTTACCCACCCTATTGCAGCACAGGCCATTACCATCTTTCGCTATGCCAGTCTTCCCCACATCACCGCAAAGTCACACCCTGTTTGCAAGACCCATGAAGCCACGCCCCTTTTTAAAAAAAATATCCACATTTTGACAATTATTTTCAAGTTTTTTTTATTTTTTTTAATGTTCAATGCCCCAAATGTTCCCCCCTGATGGTGGCCCAAGTTAAAACCACCATCACAGAAGGGCCTTGATAGTGGCTGCTGGCTTTTCATAGTTTATTTTTTATTTGGTTTTGACAGATAAGCAGGTGGTACAGATCATATAAATACAATGCTGATAAATACATGCACATGTACATAAACACATCAAAACTTAATTTAAAATTTTTTTTTGAAAAATCTGTATGAATTTATGTCAAATATGGCTGGTGCCTTTTCTTGTAATTGCAAATATGTGGTAATGGACATTTCTGCATTTTATTTTACAGATAGAATGGTATAGTGTGTTACTGGTAATGGCAGTGTTGCTGGACATTCTCTATCCTGTGTGTATGTTACAGATAAAATGGTATAGAGTGTCACTGGTAATGACAGTGTTGCTGGACATGCTCTATCCTGTGTGTATGTTACAGATAGAATAGTATAGTGTGTTACTGGTAATGGCAGTGTTGCTGGACATTCTCTATCCTGTGTGTATGTTACAGATAGAATGGTATAGTGTGTTACTGGTAATGACAGTGTTGCTGGACATGCTCTATCCTGTGTGTATGTTACAGATAGAATGGTATAGTGTGTTACTGGTAATGGCAGTGTTGCTGGACATTCTCTATCCTGTGTGTATGTTACAGATAGAATGGTATA
>WWET01000932.1:359706-390009 GCA_011038615.1 Limnodynastes dumerilii
GGGATATAGGGATCCAGACTTAAATAAGTGCTTGAAATGAGTTACTCCTGGGCTAAACCATGGCGATTGCACGGGAGTCATATTTCATCTGTTGCAAACAGTATTAGAGTTGAGAGGTGATGTTTCCTATCCCAAGTCTAGATAACAGTGTGATAGTAACGCTGTTCAGTGTCTGTGTGCAGTAAGCAATTCAAAGATATATCCCTGCATGCAAAGAATATAATTACCTTGACTCCCCCTGAAATCAACATGGTTTTGCCCAGGAGTAACTCATTTCAAGCACTTACTTAAGTCTGGATCCAGCCCATATTCCCTGATTCAGACTTAAGTCAGGGTTGCCGACTTTTAGAAGCCGTAGATGCATAGAGGGGTCGGAAATTAACAACGAGATTTTATGCAAATTACATCATTAAGTCCCACCCCTTCACTACTGATTACCCCTTCATTGGGGTAGATCCAGACCTAAGTGCTTGTTATGTTCGATCACACAGCGTATTTACGCTATCGTAAGTACTATGCAGCCCCCCGGGTACTCCCATCGGACGGACGTACTTTTGCTGATTTACGACTACCAAACCCTACCTTAATACGTCCTGCGTATTAAATCTGAATACGGCCCATAGTCTTCATGGGGATAGGAGGGTTCTATGTTGTATTTAGCACGTTTGTAAAACACAGCGATAAAGGTATAGCCAAAGAGCATACACAGAAATTTGGACGCAAGGCTACCCATCCACCTGTGCCCGCATCCGTGTGCTCTGCGATATGTAAATGAGACAGTGAGCGATGCTAGGCGCAGTAGCAGCCCGGAGTCCCTGCGCTTACTTCAAAATCTTGCACCATCTCAGGGGATGATGGAAGTTTAAAATGCAGGTTAAGGTGCCCACACACTATACAATTATCTGGCAGATTATCTGAACGATATGGCTGTTGGAATAAAAATCTGGTAATGGATGAGTCATCCATTACCAGATTTTCATTCCAACTGCCAGATCTTTCAGATAATCTGCCAGATAATTGTATAGTGTGTGTGCACCTTTATTTTCTTTCAATAAATGACCTTATTTGTATTAGAAATAATGGGCCTGAAAAGTAGGTGTAGCAAAGCACAGCTAGGTTGATAGGTATAACAGAACAAGCAGCTGTTAGGGGGGAGAATCTTACCTACCCTCCCATCTAATTGGACAAAAAACTTTTCTAGTCACACACCACACCAGGTTTTTTTTAATTTTAAAACCTTTGTGCATATGAATCTGTTTGTTTGTTTCAAACGAATGCCCACTGAGTCCCTGAGTACTCTGGATTGAACATATAACGCTTCTGCATTATATTTTGCATCTGCTCCACAAAAACTCTGTATCAGCTCTGCTGTGAGGAATGCATTATAACGTTATACAGGAAACACACTAGCTCAGGTAAATGGGAGTACCCACAATGAAGCCCCGCTTTCCGAAGTAGAGACATCCGAATGTTCTTTTTTTGTCTGTCTCTATTTCGAATAATAGCCATTTTAGATGTATTTTTTTCTGAATGGGTCATAACTGGCTGGGATAGAACGGAACGGGACGGAAATAGGGCTGTTTGTGACGAAGACACACACTCATTCTTTGCACCGTCTTCTGTGTTCAGGATTCAAAGCTCGGTTGATCTCCTACAGTGGCGCTTCCTGTATTGCTTAGCCGAAAGGGCCGCTTCATACCAGCCAGTTGCGAACTGGCTCACAGATCGATTGCTTCTGCCTCAAGGAGGAGAAGCAATTGATCATCCATCGATCCACAGTGATCGCTGAATGGAGAGTGTTTATCTTACCCTAACCCTTATTCTAATCCTTACCCTAACCCTTCCCTTCCATTACCCTAATTCTAACCCTCTCCTCACCGTAGCCTGACCCTAAAACTCCCCTCCCCACAGCCTGACCCTAAGACTCCCCTCCCCACAGCCTGACCCTAAGACTCCCCTCCCCACAGCCTAACCCTAAGACTCCCCTCAGGCTGAACCTAAGACTCCCCTCCCCTCAGCCTGACCCTAAGACTCTCCTCCCCTCAGCCTGACCCTAAGACTCCCCTCCCCTCCGCGCACACTCTCTTCCCTGCAGCCTAACCCTAAGACTCCCCACCCGCAGCCTAACCATAAGCCTCCCCTCCCCTCAGGCTGAACCTAAGACTCCCCTCCCCTCAGCCTGACCCTAAGACTCTCCTCCCCTCAGCCTGACCCTAAGACTCCCCTCCCCTCAGCCTGACCCTAAGAGTCTCCTCCCCAAGCCTGACCCTAAAGCTCCCCTCCCCACAGCCTGACCCTAAAGCTCCCCTCACCGCAGCCTAATCCTAAGACTCCCCTCCCCACAACATGACCCTAAGACTCCCTATAGACTCCTACTCACCTGTCCAGTCAGTGTGGCGAGTCTGCGGTGGCGGTTTCCACATGAAGGAATGGGTAAATATGCCAATCAGCATACTTATCCATTAATTATTCATTATTATTTTCGAAATTGAGAAAGCCGAAAAAATGAGCTTTGGACTGTCTCTATTTCGGAAACAGCATTTTCGTAGCAGCGACTGCATCCCCTGTGGCACATACGCTGTGTGCGGATTTGCGCTCAAATCTGGATCACACCCAATGTGTCCTTAAACAATAAATCTGTTCAGTATTTGCCTGCTGTAAGCAACTGCGCCATTGTTTGTCCAGACACAGACTTGTCCTTCATCCAGGATCATTCCTATAATGTTTAAAATAAAATAATGAAATATACACACACATCGGTGTGTCAAAAAACAGTGATTTGTGAGAGTGTGTGCGTCACGTCAGTAAAAATGTTCCGAAGCTCAGTTTGCTTTTGGTGTTATTTACAGAAAGCCAGAATTTTGACAGACTGAGGCCCAGACATCGTAGTGACAGAAATAATGACAGAAATGTCACCACAGCAATGCACAGGACTCACACGCAAAGTTTATCCTCTTTAAACAAGGATTTACAGTTTCCACATAAACGTTCTTAGAATAATGACTTGATATTGACAGAATGGCAGTCAGGAGACATACAATGGACTATAGAGGTGACCTGGTCAACCTGGGGAAACTCCCAGCATGCTTTGTAATAACCTAACTATTTATAACCACAAGAAATGGAGACTTCAATCCTAAAGTTATTTATATTCAATAAAGATGTCATAAGTTTTATATATTACTATGATACAGAAAGCTATGATTGATGGGTAGAATATTTGCAAAAACTATTACAGTTTTAATCTTATCAGTATTCTTTTATCATAAGTATTGTGATGGCTTTTGAGAAATGGTTTAAGATGGCAACAAAACCAACCGACTCTGGTGGGACTCGAACCCACAACCTTTGAATGGCTTTAGTACTCTAGAAGTCCAATGCGCTATCCATTGCGCCACAGAGACAATTTTGATGTGTGTTTGGATGTGTGTTTGGATGTGCCCTAAAAACAATATTTTACTAATGATGTCTCCAACCAATTTCACATTAACACAATAAATGTTGAATGTAAGGTCAACAGGTCACAATGTAGACAGGTCAAAATGTCAACAGCTGAGTCGACATTAGTATTTGTTTGCAACATCTTTAAACTTAATGTAATGCAGAGGGCTTATAAAAAACTTATTAAGAAATGTAATTATATAAATGCAAAACATATGTAATACAAACATAATATGCAACTGTCTACAATTTGACCTGTCGACATTTTAATTGTCAACATAACAACCGGCAAGGGATTGTAGCAGTTTTAGTTAAGAATATAATGTGTGCATGCACACACATATCCGGTGGGAGTATCTATCTCTATTGTTCATAGAAGCTCATATATTGGGTCCTCATTGCCTACATAGAAACATAGAAAGTGACGGCAGATAAGAGCCACATGGCCCATCTAGTCTGCCCAGTTGTTTATTGAAAACTATACTGACCCTAGACCCTATTTACCCTCAATTTTTTCTTTTGAATAATGGTACCCTCCTCTAGCTGGTCACAACCCTTGATGTATTTGAAAGCTGCTATCATGTCCCCCCTCTCCCTTCTCTGCTCCAAGCTATACATGTTTAGTTCCTCTTGCCTTTCTTGGTATGATTTGTTACAAAGGTCATGGACCATTTTAGTTGCTCTTCTTTGCACGGTCTCTAATGTATTTATGTCTTTCTGGAGATATGGCCTCCAGAACTGAACGCAGTATTTTAGGTGAGGGCGTACCAATGATTTATAAAGGGGCATCACTACTTCTCTCTTTCTGCTACTAATTCCTCTCCCTATGCAACCAAGCATCTGACTTGCCTTTTTCATTGCTTTGTTACATTGATTGGCTACCTTCAAGTTACTGGAAATAATGACTCCTAGATCCCTTTCCTCCTCGGTAGATTCTAATGTAATGCCATTAAGGAAATATTGAGCCTTTGGGTTTTTATGTCCTAAGTGCATGATTTTGCATTTTTTGGCATTAAACTGCCTATGTTCTGCATTGAAAATTTAAGAATATCTGTGTCTCAACCTTAATGTTTAGACCCCAAATTGAGAACAAATTGCTCATTTCCATGTAATTCTTTGTATTTCCAGGATGCCAGGTTGGTAGGGAAGAAACTGGGATTTATTGGAATACTATTATTAATAATAATAATAATAATAATAATAATAATAATAATAATAATAATAATAATAATAATAATAATAATAATAATAATAATAATAATAATAATAATAATAATAATAATAATAATAATAATAATAATAATAATAATAATAATAATAATAATAATAATAATAATAATAATAATAATAATAATAATAATAATAATAATAATAATAATAATAATAATAATAATAATAATAATAATAATAATAATAATAGTAACAATTAATTATAAATAATAGTTATAGCTAAATATATTATTATTGTTTTTTTGTTATAAATAATATTCATTGTAAATAATAATAATAATTCTTAACTAAATAATACTTTTTGTAATATTTAAATAGTTGCAAAATGTTTTTAAGAAATGAAAAGATTCTAAATTAATTTATAATAATATTACTTTGAGTAAATCAAAGTTAAAACTCTGGGAATTCTATTGCCTTGTGAAAATTTGAATGTTGCTGATGTTGTTGTTAATTTTCAGATATATTTTTATAACACAAAAAAATGCATATTTTTTTTATAAATATTTAAGTTCAAATTCTTTTCAATGTGCCCATTTTTTTTATTTTGTTTACACAAGATGGAAAAATTTAGATTAGCGTCAGTAATATATATAGATAAATTAATTATATTTTAAAAGGAATTAAATATCCACCAATGAATAAATGAAATAGCAATGAGATTATCTGCAGTTTTAAATGATCAGAATTCTCCTATGTGTATCAATAGTATGTTGATTCATTCAATGCTTTTGGGAAAAGGTTTATGCTTTTAAATGTGTGAGTATAAGTTGCAACAAAATGCGACTCTGGTGGGACTCGAACCCACAACCTTTGAATATCTTCAATACTCTAGAAGTCCAATGCGCTATCCATTGCGCCACAGAGCCAACAGCTTGTGTTGTTTAATGAATGAAAGAACATATAAAATAACATTTGTACATCAATTAGGTACACCAATATGTACATAGATTAATTATATATTTAAATAGAATAAAATAAGCACACATTCATGAATTAAAAAATGCAATATAACATGGTCTCAAACTTTTTATCTGCTTTATTACTGTTTTGACTCAAGGCTTTTGGGAAATTTATATATTTAAATATAGGAACTTAAGTTTCAACAAGACGCAATTCTGGTGGGATTCGAACCCATAACCTTTGAACATTTTCGATACACTAGATGGTGTGCCAACCATCGCGCCACAGAGCCAACTGCAAGTTTTATATCTACCCCTTATATGTGTACACTTCTATATCTGCCCCTTATATGTGTGCAGAATAGTTTTTTTTGTTGTTGTTGAACTAAAACATTGATAAGTTAAATAAATAAATGCATAAAAATATTTTTAACAACATTTATGTTATGGGTTCGAATCCCACCAGAATCGCGTCTTGTTGAAACTTAAGTTCCTATATTTTAACAATATTTTTAACAACATTTAGGATTTTTCTAGCTACTATATCACTATTAGTGTTTTAAGCTTTAAATGTTTATAAATGTTTGAATTAATGACATAAGCAAAACTCGACTCTGGTGGGACTCGAACCCACAACCTTTGAATGCCCTCACCAGCCTAGAAGTCCAATGCGCTATCCATTGCGCCACAGAGCCAACTGCAAACCCTTGCTGCCCTACCCAATTGCTGTGCTGAGTGAGTTACTATAGAGACATTTCTCTTTTTCAGAAAACTTTAATTTTGTCTTCTGAAAATACATATATTTTTTATATCAGTGCGGACAGTGTGAAAATGATATTATTGCTCATTCTGTGGTAAGATGACACACAGTCAGCAGATTAAAAAGCACATGGTAATATGTGATGTTGTGAAAGATATTTACCTCTTTTAATAGTTTATGAAAAATAAAAGAGAAATGAAAATCTAAGATATAATATATACTTAAAAAACTATGTACAATTCTAGCTGATAGGGACACATCTAGCAAGGAACTTGGATATTGGTGTTTTAATTTACTAGTAAATTACCATTTTGTGTAAGCTATTCTCCTATAGCAGGGACCTTTTTAAACCCCCTCTGTTTGTTTGTTGATTTTTTTTAAAGCTTTTTGTAATAACAATAGAGGACAACTCAGGTCCTAGCGAGGATGAACAAGAGCTTGAATCTGATTGGTTGCTTACTGACACTCAATCACTGCTTGTTATGAGAGTGCAGGGGCTTGTGATTGGATAACGCCAGATCTGTCATTTTTCCAATTTCTGTTTTAATGCCTCAATACTTAGCCTTAATGCAGTTTTGCCCCATTTGTGTATCACAAAAATTTCTTAATTTGTATGAGTGTACATGACAACTCCCTGCCCCTGTCTTGATCTCTCTTTTTCTGTCCTCTAATCCGGCTTTACCTTAAAGGTACAGATTGATATTATGCAGAACGAGATTACTTTACCAGATAGCCGGGGATTATACAGTCACAGTCCATTCCTCAGCTTTGCAAGTTCATAGGTTAAAGGGAACAATGTCTTCCTAAACCATTCATGTTACAATTCTCCAGGGTTGATAGATTTAACATGAATATTTTTTCTCGATTATTTAAAAATACTGTCCATTATGTATGTCAACCATTGTTAATTTATACAATGATTTATATTCATTCCATACATAATACTGTTCCACAACATAATAATATTCATAATAATGACCCACAGTACAATACTATATATAATACTGAACCACAGTATAGTACTGTACATAAAACTGAACCACAGTCCAGTATGGTATATAATGCTGATCCACAGTATAGTACTGTAAAAGATACTGAACCACACAACAGTACTGTACATAAAACAGAACCACAGCACAGTACTGTATATAATGCTGAGCCATAGCACAGTACTGTACTGTACTAAAAGCTGAACCACAACCCTGTATAGTATATAATACTGAACCACAGCCCAGAATTATAAACCATATAATACTGATCCACAGTATAGCACTGTACCAAATATTGAACCACACAACAGTACTGTACATAAAACAGAAACTCAGCACAGTACTGTATATAATGCTGAGCCATAGCACAGTACTGTACATAAAGCTGAACCACAACCCTGTATAGTATATAATACTGAACCACAGTACAGTTTTATACATAATACTGAGCACCAGTACACTACTATCCATTATATTGGGCCAAAATCCGTACTGTACATAAAACTGAATACCAGTACAATGCCATACCCCCCAACATGACCCATTCCATTAGGTACAAAATACTCTCCTCCTCAGTTTCCAACTGTTAGTTGCTGTGGTAACCAGTTTTGTTGAAAAGGCAAATGGGTTTTTTTTTAATATCATTTAATTTGTTTAAACCAGAGGAGTGACAGTTGGAAGCTCAGGAGCGGATTAAGTTGTACCTAATGGAATGGGTCATGTTGGAGGGTCTGCAATGCTGTCCCATATATTGGGCTACAGTACTATACCTAATATTGAACCATGATATAATACTGTAGCTAATACTGAACCACAGCACAGTAGTGTACATAATATTAAACCCCAGCACAGTACAGTACATAATAGTGGCCTAGAATACAATGCTGTACATAATACTGCCCAGCGGTGTGGTATCTGTGAGTGTTCTTCATCTGTATTGGTCTTGCACACACAAAAACTCACCTGTTTGTTTCCTGACTGGCAATAAATAATTAAGGTCTATGTACTTAGTCAAGGCTCTTTACATTTAGAGGGATACACATGATCTAAGGGTATTGATTAAGTTGCAGATGGATAAGATACTCTATATATACCTATGTAATCATAGAACCAACTAAAGGAGTTGTCGCAGTCAGCAGACTGACATAGCGAATTAATGTTCTGCTGTCTTTTTGCTCTTTTATGGACTCACCAGCATTGATAAAGCCTTCTGGGGATTGGTGTATGGAGACAGTAGCTGCCTCACACAATCATATGCAACTTTCTAAAATACCTTTCTAAATACCACTTCAAAGATGTTAAAAAGCTATACCTGTTACTCTCTTCCACATTCATTGTTCTGACTGTTGGTTACAAGACTTCTTCCTGGCTGCACCTAAGCTGTGAAATTATCTTCCTCTAAGACTTTCCTCTATCTTCAAAATGTCCTTTATCGGTAATATCTTCATATAACCTTGCCAAATACCTCAACCTCCTTTTTTATTGTATTAAACCTCTGCAGTTTCCAGTTTCTTCTACTTTAACATGGTGTATTTGACAATATACTTATTACATATTACTGTGTGACTGGATCATACAGGTCACTAAATACTTTTACCCACAAGGACAATAGACAATCCAACAAATTTTTGATCATGGGAAAAAAGTCTTCATAGGTTTTGCTATATAAATTCCAAAACTGTTAGAAAGGAAACATGATTCTGTAAGCCAGGCTTGGCCAACCTGTGGCCCTCCAGGTGATTATATTAATATTATTATTATTATTATTATTACTATTAACGTTTATTTATAGGGTGCCACATGGTATCCGCAGCGCCCTACACAGTCAATAGTTTCATATACATTACAACTACAGACAGGGTACAAGTTCAAATAAATAACGAATACAATACACGTACAAGTACAATGCAAAATTAAAATACAGTGCAAAAAATAGCAGAACAATATGTATGGACAGTAAAGATGCTGGATATGTGTGTAGGAGCAGATGAATAAGGAGAGAGATAGACAGTAGAGAGAGAAGGTGGGAAGTGATGAGGACAAGGTAGAGGGATGATGACAGTATTGTGTGTGATGTGAAACTGCGAGTCCCAGCATGCTTTGACTGCATGCCCATTGCTGATACCTGACAAGGCATGCTGGGACTTGTAGTTTCACAACACCTGGAGAGCCACAGGTTGGCCAGGTGTGCCGTAAACTGTGACACATACAACAACAGTGTAGTCATAGCTGATAACTGGCGAAACATGATGGCACTTGCAGTTTCACAACACCCGGAGTGCCAAAGGGTTCCTATGCCTGGCTTAGACTGTTGTTATATTGGAATTTATTCCTTACTACTCTCTGTCTATTTCAGGGATTTTCTGCCTCGCGGATCTGGAATTGTCACCCGTAGACCACTTGTCCTGCAGCTAGTAAATAGCCCTACAGGTGAGCTAGAAGAAGGGATTTGAGGCCATTGTTATGTCTTATCAATGTAAGCTTGGACCAGATTCAGAGCATTGGGTCTTCGTTAAATTGCTTCTGATTCTTCTGTGTTGCAGAATATGGGGAGTTTTTGCATGTTAAGGGGAAGAAGTATACAGACTTTGAAGAAATCCGACTGGAAATCGAAGCTGAGACCGACCGGATCACCGGAACCAACAAGGGCATTTCCCCTGTGCCAATCAATCTCCGGGTCTATTCTCCAAATGGTGGGTGCAAAAGTCTCTCTAGGAAAAAAACACAATGTACATAGAGCAACTGTATGAACAGAAGAAAAGCTAAACATGAGCAGGACCATGCGCATGATTTGATCTACTGAAGTGAAGGCCTCCCGGAGACTAGCGAGGGGGAGGGGGTCAGCGCATTGCCTGACCCACTTCAAATATGGCTAAGGAGCCCTGCGTTGCTTAAATCTGCCCATTGATACAAGGATAGGATCTTATGTTCTTGCAGATAAATAGAAGTCCCAAATGTGGGATATAATTGGTCATCGATAGGCTTTAGACAACCTGGAATGTATGTTTTGTCCCATAAAAACGTCTGAAAATCTGTAAAGCCTAGAACTATAAAGAACACATTGGACCGGATTCACGCTTGTGTGTGTCACACATGTGTCCACGCCTACTTCCCCTCCCCCGCCCCAATCCACCATTTTTAGGTACCTTTTAGCGCTTACGAGTGCCGTAGGGCCACCTTATCTAAGCGTGCATAGTTTCCTTTTTAATAAGGAAACTATGCATAGACATTGCCTCTCCCTCCACCCTCCTGCTAATCTAAATCCCTGCCCCCCTGCCACTTCTGCCTAAACACTCCCTGAGGCACCATTACGCCCCCTCTTTCTAACTAAACTAATATTTAAAGACCGCCCTGAGGCAATCTACGTACGTAGCTGGTACATAGATTACGTAATGACCTACTACGCATGCGTCATATTCTCCTGATCTTTCCTTTCCATATTTGACAGTTTTCGTTCTATATTATTGAACATTCAAAAATGTGCACAAGCAACCAATGAGAATCTAGCTATCATTTACCTAGATATTCCAGAAAATGATAGCTAGAATCTGATTGGTTGATGGACAAGATCGCAGATTCTTTAGAAGCTCCATAGAATGTATCCCTGTGTGTCTACTAAGATCAAGCAGTGCTTTTAAAGGAGCTTCTCAATGACTGCAAGACTCTCCACTTGTGGAGATTTAATAGAAGTACAAAATGTAACCTTGATTATCTTCTATGTTCTCCTCAGTGCTTAACCTGACTCTGGTTGACCTTCCGGGTATGACCAAAGTCCCAGTGGGTGACCAACCAGCGGATATCGAGTACCAAATCCGTGAGATGCTCAGCCAGTTTGTGACTAAGGAGAACTGCCTTATTCTAGCCGTATCTCCTGCTAACTCTGACCTGGCAAACTCTGATGCCTTGAAAATTGCCAAAGAAGTGGATCCGCAAGGTGAGTTGGAGCCATTGTCTTAATACAGGGACGACAATAGTTCTGTTTACTGTGTCTGTTTGTGTTTCTTTTTTGTTCCTTTGTGCTAGTTGTTCTGGTGGGTCTATGCATTCCCATAGGATCAGTAGTGAGCAGTATGAGTATATATAATGCATGTTATAAATTAATTTAAAGTCACTTAGGGTGAACATATAGCATTGCATCTAAGTATAATGAGTATCCATGCCTATATGTGTTTTCCATTAGCATAGATCCCCATTGATACTGTTCATGTAGAGTGCATTACAACTAAAATTCAACACCTTTCTTCCTCTTTCTTGCTTAGGGCAACGCACAATTGGTGTCATAACCAAACTAGACCTGATGGACGAGGGGACTGATGCCAGAGATGTCCTTGAAAATAAATTATTGCCCTTGAGAAGAGGTGAGAACTCATTATAGCCTTCTAACCAAGGTGTTTGTAGTGAGCCTTATGGAGTGGAGATCTTGTTCATATCAACCAATCATTTTTCGACTATCATTTTGTAGTGTATACTAGATAAATGTTAGCTTGAATCTGATTGGTTGTTGTTAGTCACTCCTTTTCTTTCTTTTGGGTCAACATAACCACACCTCTTCATTCTTATTGGCCATTGAGGAACAGGAACAGAGCAGGATGCCCTGCCCCTCAAACATGGGAGTAAATAGGCATATAATAAAAATCATGGCTTTTTTGTTGCTTATTAGAAATAAGAAGGTAAAATATATAACAACATAATTATCCTTATTATTAGCAATAACAACACATGATTGGAAGAATCACCAGTAAAACGCCATTGAGGTCAGGTAGGAAAGGATGAAAAATATGAAGATATAAGATTCATTTACCTCTATCCACAGGTTATGTTGGTGTGGTAAACAGGAGCCAGAAGGACATTGATGGTAAAAAGGATATCCAGGCTGCTTTAGCGGCAGAGAGGAAGTTCTTCCTGTCGCATCCATCTTATCGCCATCTTGCTGACCGCATGGGGACTCCATTTTTGCAGAAAGTTCTCAATCAGGTAATTGTAGATCAGTTTAGGAGAAATAGAATTTGTTACAAGCCATAGTTTTAATTCATTTCTACCCGCTGAAAATGACTGACCCGATACAAAGATTAGATTGTGATGTGATCAGAACTCCGCAAATGCTGGGTCGCATTGGGCTGGATACAGACCTAGTTAAATGCTTGAACTTAGTTACTTCTGGGCTAAACCATGTTGATTGCAGGGGAGTCATATTTCATCTGTGTGCAGTAAGCAATTCAAAGATATATCCCTGCATGCAAACAATACAATTAACTTGACTCCCCCTGAAATCAACATGGTTTAGCCCAGGAGTAACTAAGTTCAAGCACTTAACTAAGTTTGGATCCAGCCCATTATCTCTGCGCTTCTGCTTTGTAACCACTCCCTCTAACACAGAAGGACTAACGAGCTAGGACCTAAAGCTGGGTACACACTTGTCCAATCTGCTTCAGATCCAACTCCTGACCAAACTGTTTACACAATCCCACAGCAGACACAACACACAATCCATGACACACACTTGTCAGTGTTACAGCAGATACAGCACCCAATCCATGATACACACTGTCCAATGTTACAGCAGATACAGCACCCAATCCATGATACACACTGCCCAATGTTACACAGATACAGCACCCAATCCATGATACACACTGTCCAATGTTACACAGATACAGCACCCAATCCATGTACGCACTGTCCAATGTTACACAGATACAGCACCCAATCCATGATACACACTGTCCAATATTACAGCAGATACAGCACCCAATCCATGATACACACTGTCCAATATTACAGCAGATACAGCACCCAATCCATGATACACACTGTCCAATATTACAGCAGATACAGCACCCAATCCATGATACACACTGTCCAATATTACAGCAGATACAGCACCCAATCCATGATACACACTGTCCAATATTACAGCAGATACAGCACCCAATCCATGATACACACTGTCCAATGTTACACAGATACAGCACCCAATCCATGTACACACTGCCCAATGTTACACAGATACAGCACCCAATCCATGTACACACTGCCCAATGTTACACAGATACAGCACCCAATCCATGTACACACTGCCCAATGTTACACAGATACAGCACCCAATCCATGTACACACTGCCCAATGTTACACAGATACAGCACCCAATCCATGTACACACTGCCCAATGTTACACAGATACAGCACCCAATCCATGTACACACTGCCCAATGTTACACAGATACAGCACCCAATCCATGTACACACTGCCCAATGTTACACAGATACAGCACCCAATCCATGTACACACTGCCCAATGTTACACAGATACAGCACCCAATCCATGTACACACTGCCCAATGTTACACAGATACAGCACCCAATCCATGTACACACTGCCCAATGTTACACAGATACAGCACCCAATCCATGTACACACTGCCCAATGTTACACAGATACAGCACCCAATCCATGTACACACTGCCCAATGTTACACAGATACAGCACCCAATCCATGTACACACTGCCCAATGTTACACAGATACAGCACCCAATCCATGTACACACTGCCCAATGTTACACAGATACAGCACCCAATCCATGTACACACTGCCCAATGTTACACAGATACAGCACCCAATCCATGTACACACTGCCCAATGTTACACAGATACAGCACCCAATCCATGTACACACTGCCCAATGTTACACAGATACAGCACCCAATCCATGTACACACTGCCCAATGTTACACAGATACAGCACCCAATCCATGTACACACTGCCCAATGTTACACAGATACAGCACCCAATCCATGTACACACTGCCCAATGTTACACAGATACAGCACCCAATCCATGTACACACTGCCCAATGTTACACAGATACAGCACCCAATCCATGTACACACTGCCCAATGTTACACAGATACAGCACCCAATCCATGTACACACTGCCCAATGTTACACAGATACAGCACCCAATCCATGTACACACTGCCCAATGTTACACAGATACAGCACCCAATCCATGTACACACTGCCCAATGTTACACAGATACAGCACCCAATCCATGTACACACTGCCCAATGTTACACAGATACAGCACCCAATCCATGTACACACTGCCCAATGTTACACAGATACAGCACCCAATCCATGTACACACTGCCCAATGTTACACAGATACAGCACCCAATCCATGTACACACTGCCCAATGTTACACAGATACAGCACCCAATCCATGTACACACTGCCCAATGTTACACAGATACAGCACCCAATCCATGTACACACTGCCCAATGTTACACAGATACAGCACCCAATCCATGTACACACTGCCCAATGTTACACAGATACAGCACCCAATCCATGTACACACTGCCCAATGTTACACAGATACAGCACCCAATCCATGTACACACTGCCCAATGTTACACAGATACAGCACCCAATCCATGTACACACTGCCCAATGTTACACAGATACAGCACCCAATCCATGTACACACTGCCCAATGTTACACAGATACAGCACCCAATCCATGTACACACTGCCCAATGTTACACAGATACAGCACCCAATCCATGTACACACTGCCCAATGTTACACAGATACAGCACCCAATCCATGTACACACTGCCCAATGTTACACAGATACAGCACCCAATCCATGTACACACTGCCCAATGTTACACAGATACAGCACCCAATCCATGTACACACTGCCCAATGTTACACAGATACAGCACCCAATCCATGTACACACTGCCCAATGTTACACAGATACAGCACCCAATCCATGTACACACTGCCCAATGTTACACAGATACAGCACCCAATCCATGTACACACTGCCCAATGTTACACAGATACAGCACCCAATCCATGTACACACTGCCCAATGTTACACAGATACAGCACCCAATCCATGTACACACTGCCCAATGTTACACAGATACAGCACCCAATCCATGTACACACTGCCCAATGTTACACAGATACAGCACCCAATCCATGTACACACTGCCCAATGTTACACAGATACAGCACCCAATCCATGTACACACTGCCCAATGTTACACAGATACAGCACCCAATCCATGTACACACTGCCCAATGTTACACAGATACAGCACCCAATCCATGTACACACTGCCCAATGTTACACAGATACAGCACCCAATCCATGTACACACTGCCCAATGTTACACAGATACAGCACCCAATCCATGTACACACTGCCCAATGTTACACAGATACAGCACCCAATCCATGTACACACTGCCCAATGTTACACAGATACAGCACCCAATCCATGTACACACTGCCCAATGTTACACAGATACAGCACCCAATCCATGTACACACTGCCCAATGTTACACAGATACAGCACCCAATCCATGTACACACTGCCCAATGTTACACAGATACAGCACCCAATCCATGTACACACTGCCCAATGTTACACAGATACAGCACCCAATCCATGTACACACTGCCCAATGTTACACAGATACAGCACCCAATCCATGTACACACTGCCCAATGTTACACAGATACAGCACCCAATCCATGTACACACTGCCCAATGTTACACAGATACAGCACCCAATCCATGTACACACTGCCCAATGTTACACAGATACAGCACCCAATCCATGTACACACTGCCCAATGTTACACAGATACAGCACCCAATCCATGTACACACTGCCCAATGTTACACAGATACAGCACCCAATCCATGTACACACTGCCCAATGTTACACAGATACAGCACCCAATCCATGTACACACTGCCCAATGTTACACAGATACAGCACCCAATCCATGTACACACTGCCCAATGTTACACAGATACAGCACCCAATCCATGTACACACTGCCCAATGTTACACAGATACAGCACCCAATCCATGTACACACTGCCCAATGTTACACAGATACAGCACCCAATCCATGTACACACTGCCCAATGTTACACAGATACAGCACCCAATCCATGTACACACTGCCCAATGTTACACAGATACAGCACCCAATCCATGTACACACTGCCCAATGTTACACAGATACAGCACCCAATCCATGTACACACTGCCCAATGTTACACAGATACAGCACCCAATCCATGTACACACTGCCCAATGTTACACAGATACAGCACCCAATCCATGTACACACTGCCCAATGTTACACAGATACAGCACCCAATCCATGTACACACTGCCCAATGTTACACAGATACAGCACCCAATCCATGTACACACTGCCCAATGTTACACAGATACAGCACCCAATCCATGTACACACTGCCCAATGTTACACAGATACAGCACCCAATCCATGTACACACTGCCCAATGTTACACAGATACAGCACCCAATCCATGTACACACTGCCCAATGTTACACAGATACAGCACCCAATCCATGTACACACTGCCCAATGTTACACAGATACAGCACCCAATCCATGTACACACTGCCCAATGTTACACAGATACAGCACCCAATCCATGTACACACTGCCCAATGTTACACAGATACAGCACCCAATCCATGTACACACTGCCCAATGTTACACAGATACAGCACCCAATCCATGTACACACTGCCCAATGTTACACAGATACAGCACCCAATCCATGTACACACTGCCCAATGTTACACAGATACAGCACCCAATCCATGTACACACTGCCCAATGTTACACAGATACAGCACCCAATCCATGTACACACTGCCCAATGTTACACAGATACAGCACCCAATCCATGTACACACTGCCCAATGTTACACAGATACAGCACCCAATCCATGTACACACTGCCCAATGTTACACAGATACAGCACCCAATCCATGTACACACTGCCCAATGTTACACAGATACAGCACCCAATCCATGTACACACTGCCCAATGTTACACAGATACAGCACCCAATCCATGTACACACTGCCCAATGTTACACAGATACAGCACCCAATCCATGTACACACTGCCCAATGTTACACAGATACAGCACCCAATCCATGTACACACTGCCCAATGTTACACAGATACAGCACCCAATCCATGTACACACTGCCCAATGTTACACAGATACAGCACCCAATCCATGTACACACTGCCCAATGTTACACAGATACAGCACCCAATCCATGTACACACTGCCCAATGTTACACAGATACAGCACCCAATCCATGTACACACTGCCCAATGTTACACAGATACAGCACCCAATCCATGTACACACTGCCCAATGTTACACAGATACAGCACCCAATCCATGTACACACTGCCCAATGTTACACAGATACAGCACCCAATCCATGTACACACTGCCCAATGTTACACAGATACAGCACCCAATCCATGTACACACTGCCCAATGTTACACAGATACAGCACCCAATCCATGTACACACTGCCCAATGTTACACAGATACAGCACCCAATCCATGTACACACTGCCCAATGTTACACAGATACAGCACCCAATCCATGTACACACTGCCCAATGTTACACAGATACAGCACCCAATCCATGTACACACTGCCCAATGTTACACAGATACAGCACCCAATCCATGTACACACTGCCCAATGTTACACAGATACAGCACCCAATCCATGTACACACTGCCCAATGTTACACAGATACAGCACCCAATCCATGTACACACTGCCCAATGTTACACAGATACAGCACCCAATCCATGTACACACTGCCCAATGTTACACAGATACAGCACCCAATCCATGTACACACTGCCCAATGTTACACAGATACAGCACCCAATCCATGTACACACTGCCCAATGTTACACAGATACAGCACCCAATCCATGTACACACTGCCCAATGTTACACAGATACAGCACCCAATCCATGTACACACTGCCCAATGTTACACAGATACAGCACCCAATCCATGTACACACTGCCCAATGTTACACAGATACAGCACCCAATCCATGTACACACTGCCCAATGTTACACAGATACAGCACCCAATCCATGTACACACTGCCCAATGTTACACAGATACAGCACCCAATCCATGTACACACTGCCCAATGTTACACAGATACAGCACCCAATCCATGTACACACTGCCCAATGTTACACAGATACAGCACCCAATCCATGTACACACTGCCCAATGTTACACAGATACAGCACCCAATCCATGTACACACTGCCCAATGTTACACAGATACAGCACCCAATCCATGTACACACTGCCCAATGTTACACAGATACAGCACCCAATCCATGTACACACTGCCCAATGTTACACAGATACAGCACCCAATCCATGTACACACTGCCCAATGTTACACAGATACAGCACCCAATCCATGTACACACTGCCCAATGTTACACAGATACAGCACCCAATCCATGTACACACTGCCCAATGTTACACAGATACAGCACCCAATCCATGTACACACTGCCCAATGTTACACAGATACAGCACCCAATCCATGTACACACTGCCCAATGTTACACAGATACAGCACCCAATCCATGTACACACTGCCCAATGTTACACAGATACAGCACCCAATCCATGTACACACTGCCCAATGTTACACAGATACAGCACCCAATCCATGTACACACTGCCCAATGTTACACAGATACAGCACCCAATCCATGTACACACTGCCCAATGTTACACAGATACAGCACCCAATCCATGTACACACTGCCCAATGTTACACAGATACAGCACCCAATCCATGTACACACTGCCCAATGTTACACAGATACAGCACCCAATCCATGTACACACTGCCCAATGTTACACAGATACAGCACCCAATCCATGTACACACTGCCCAATGTTACACAGATACAGCACCCAATCCATGTACACACTGCCCAATGTTACACAGATACAGCACCCAATCCATGTACACACTGCCCAATGTTACACAGATACAGCACCCAATCCATGTACACACTGCCCAATGTTACACAGATACAGCACCCAATCCATGTACACACTGCCCAATGTTACACAGATACAGCACCCAATCCATGTACACACTGCCCAATGTTACACAGATACAGCACCCAATCCATGTACACACTGCCCAATGTTACACAGATACAGCACCCAATCCATGTACACACTGCCCAATGTTACACAGATACAGCACCCAATCCATGTACACACTGCCCAATGTTACACAGATACAGCACCCAATCCATGTACACACTGCCCAATGTTACACAGATACAGCACCCAATCCATGTACACACTGCCCAATGTTACACAGATACAGCACCCAATCCATGTACACACTGCCCAATGTTACACAGATACAGCACCCAATCCATGTACACACTGCCCAATGTTACACAGATACAGCACCCAATCCATGTACACACTGCCCAATGTTACACAGATACAGCACCCAATCCATGTACACACTGCCCAATGTTACACAGATACAGCACCCAATCCATGTACACACTGCCCAATGTTACACAGATACAGCACCCAATCCATGTACACCAGGGTGTGCAGTGCACACAGGCCCCTCAGAACAGGGGGCCCTGTGGCATGCATCCTGCAACCTGGGTTGGCAGGGGAAGGGGGGCCATTCAGCATCTATTTCTTACCTCTAAGATCTTCTGGAGGGAAGAAATAGATGCCAAATGAGTTACCCTGCGGCGGGACTGTCCCGATTTGTGGGACAAAAAAGGGGTGAGGCCTAACAGTATTGTAAGTCCCGCCCCCCTTTCTGCCCACGAGTTGGGACAGTCCTGTCTAAGGGGGGGGGGAATGTGCAAATCCTGCACAAGGGCCTCCTCACTTCTTAAAAAGCCCCTGGATACTGACCTGTGTTCCTATTACACTGTTATTTAGACTTGGGATAAGAAACCTCACCTCTCAACTCTAATACTGTTTGCAACAGATGAAATATAACTCCCCTGCAATCAACATGGTTTAGCCCAGGAGTAACTCATTTCAAGCACTTGCTGAAGTCTAGATCCAGCTCAATAATTAAACACAGTAGATACAAGCTAAACCATGATGTAGAATACACAAGACAAACAGCAGTATTAAAGTTCATCATACAATTTTGAAGTGGAGTCGTAGATTCATACAGTCAAGGAGAGATTGTGGAACACTAAGTGAAGTGAATGTGGATTTACAGAGGCAGATTCAATTGACCACAATGTTTGGTCGTGGTGCTATTCCGGTGAATTCACATCGTGGAATTTATCTCGCACCTCCTAGAGGTGTGTATTAACATCTCTGAATATTGCCTACCGTAATAGATGGGAATAGGCGCTCATTTCACGCTTATTCACGTAGTCGTTCGCAGTCAATTGAATCTGCCCCAGAGAGCACTGATGGGAGAGATTATGGATTTATAGAACACTGAGTATTGAGATTGTAGGTTCATAAATTTGTGGGAGAAGATATTGTAAATGTGTAGAGAGAGAGAGCGTGGAGAGATTGTGGGTTCATAGGGCCTTATTTACAAAGCTCGATTTTTCCTGTCGATTTCAAATCGTCAGTAATCGCCGTGATTTTGCCACGATTTTTTTCAAAAATCGCAGTATTCACAAAGGGGCACTTTTTTCGGCGATTTGAAATCACCATCGAAAAGCACAGCGATTTGCCCTTTCATAAATCCCTGTCGCTTCGTCTTTAAAAAACAAAAACAAAAAAAAACAAGCGCAGCATGGGTGAAAGGCTTACCCATACTGCGCTGATAGAACTACAAGTCTCAGCATTGCTTAGCCTTGTAGTAATATCAGCGTCAGCATGGTAAGACTTCTAAACATGCTGCGCTGTTTGTGGTGTTTGCAAAAAAAAAATACAGTGTGCACCACTGCCTAATAATGCCCCCTAATGTGTGACCTTACCCCCGGTGGCCACCGTGTACTATACTAAATGTGTATGAGTGTATTGTGTGTTATAGAAAATGAATAAGAAAATTTGACACTGACCGTTTTGCTGTCATCATTCTTGGTACGAGTTTCTTGGAGTTTTTTTTGTTCTTGTCAGGGAAACTTCTCCAGTTACTTGTAGATTTTTCTCCGGTAGCTAGAAGTTGCATCTCCGGTCCTCTCTTCAGCTCGTCTGCCTCTTCTGTACTCAACCCGGCGACAGCCTCTTTACTCTTCTTCCGCGGCGCTCCTAATGACCATTCGTTTGCTAGGACAGCCTTTTATAGAAATTATGAATATAATAATATATATAATAAATAAGTTACATTCTGACGTCATCATTTCTATAAAAGGCTGCCCTCTAGCGACAGAATGGTCATTAGGAGTGCCGCGGAAGAAGAGGAAGTAGGCTGTCGTCCGGTCAAGTACAGAAGAGTCTGAGGAGCTGAAGAGAGGACCGGAGATGCCACTTCTAGCAACTGGAGAACATTCTACAAGCAACTAGAGAAGATTTCCTGACAAGAACAAAAAAAACTCCAAGCAACTCGTCCCAAGAATGATGACAGCAAAACGGTCAGTGTCAAATTTTTTTATTCTTTTTCTACAACACACAATTCATTCATACACATTTAGTATAGTACACGGTGGCCACTGGGGGTAAGGTCACACATTAGCGGGCATTATTAGGCAGTTTAAATATTTATTTTACACACACACGTATATTAATGTAACAATGTATGTTTTGTGCACACTGTATTTTTTTATTGCAAACACCACACACAGCGCAGCATGTTTAGAAGTCTTACCATGCTGACGCTGATATTACTACAAGGCTAAGCAATGCTGAGCCTTGTAGTTCTATCATCGTAGCATGGCTAAGGCTTTCAACCATGCTGCACTTGGCTTTTACACACAGAAAAATACATGTCAAATTGATTGAAGTGGTTTTCAGGTTATGTGTGAGGCGCTTTCATTGAAAGCGCCCCACACAGCAGGCGATTTTTTTGCCAGGGATTTGACGTCATACTAAAGGCGATTTATACAAATCGACTTTAGTGAATACGACGAGTTTTATAGGTTATATGGCTAACATCTGGACGATTTCTGTCCATCGATGTTTGCCTTGACGATTTGGCCAAAGGCTCAAGTCCCGGGAGTTTGGCTTTATTGAATATGGCGATTTGTAAATCACAGGCAAACTCCCGGGAGTTTGGGCGATTTGGACCAAATCGACTTTAGTAAATGAGGCCCATAGAGTATTTGGTGGTAAGATTGTGGGTTTGTGGAGCACTTGGCGGAGAGATTGTGGGTTTGTGGAACACTTGGTGGAGAGATTGTGGGTGTGTTGAGCGATTGTGGGTTTGTGGAGAGATTGTGGGTTTGTGGAGCACTTGGTGGAGAGATTTTAGGTTCATAGAGCACTTTGTGGAGAGATTATCGGTTCATACATCATTTTATGGAGAGATTGTGGGATTGTAGAGCGCTTGGACAGATTTTGAGTTCATGGAGCACAGTGTGGAAATATTATGGGTTCATGGAGCACAGTGTGGAGAGATTGTGGGTTCATCAAGCACTGAGTTGAAAGGTTGTGAATGTGTAGAACACCTGATGAAGAGATTGTGATTTCGTAGAGAGAACTGGGTAGATTGTGAATTACACTTCTACAGGCCTGGCAATAGGGACTATATCAACAAAACCACAAAGTAAGACTAGAAGGGAAGACATAGGACAAAGGCAGAGAGGTTTCTGGGAGTTGAACATAAGGCAGAGAAGCCAGAAAAGACACTGCAAACATCAAAAGAAAAGGCTGAAAGCTATGTCAGAGAGTCTAGAGAGAGATCCTGGGTTCCTTCCTTTCCAGGAATTTTAATTCAATTAAATAAGCAAATGCGATTGGTAGGCTTGATGTTCGTGTATAAATTTGTTTCCCACATATAATCAGCTCTAATTATATATTAGGTCCTTTCATGTAGTCAAACTGCCTTGTGGCTACCAGTGGCGTTGCCTTCTTTAGCCAAAATGTTAATCTTTCAAGATCATTACATTGTCAGTAGTGGGTAATGCTTATTCTCCTTATTACCTGCCTCACTTTATCGGGGGTTTAGAACTGGGCTCTTCACACCTGACATGGCCTTTGAAACCATCGTCAAGAAGCAAGTGAAGAAGACCAAAGAGCCGTGCTTGAAATGTGTCGACATGGTCATTTCCGAACTAATCGTTACCGTTAGGCAATGCACCAAGAAGGTAACCCTTCTGGATTCGGACATGGACTGTGCTCCAGTCCCAAAATGTGTGATTTTCCCAACCTTAGCATGACCTGTGGATGCAGCCAATCAGAAACCCAAAAGCTTGATGTCACAAACTTACAATTTCTGATTGGCTGAGTCCCTTCTATCTGAGTTTGCTCATCACAACATAGTCTTCTTTATTTAACTAGTGCATGCACCGAGTATCACAAAATAGGATCCTAAAGCCACCAGAATGAGAAAGAGAGTGTGTGAAATATGTGTGTACTGAGAAGTAGAGTTAGGGCCAGATTACTAAACTGCGGGTTTGGAAAAGTGGAGTTGTTGCCCATAGCAACCAATCAGATTCTAGCTCTCATTTTCCTGTTACATTGTAGAGAATGTCAGCTAGAATCTGATTGGTTGCTATGGGCAACATCTCCATTTTTCCAAACATGCGGCTTAGTAAATCTGGTCCTTAGTGTGTTTTTAAATGAAAAACTACACATGACGATTATGTAGGTCTCCTTAGACTGTTGTGGTATTAAAGGTCTTCCTTCCTCTTCCAAATGTTGTATATAATTAACATTGTTGTCCTACAACCTTTATAACACAAATATAGGACAATTCTGCTGTTGTAGTAAGTTAAGGCCTTCGTGCAGTAAGTTGTGTAAAGAAAGAGACCCCATCTACTGCCCTACATTACTTGCCATTACTTCCAAAACACTTCTACATTTCTCTGTCTCTCTGTATCTTACCTCCAACACTCTTCTATTTCTTTGTCTTTCTCTGACAGTGCTCGATCTGTTTCTTTATCCGGCCACTTCCACGGCTCAATATTGTGCTCTGTGTCACTCCAAGATGGGAAATCTCTTGCCTTATAATGATCCCATGAAAAAATGAGTGATCGGGTTGACAAAAACATTACGGAAACATGGCAGATATTTTATAGACTGTAAATAATATCAATTTTTTTTCAGTCTTATCGTGCTGCCTCTGCATCTTAGTAATAGGCTTTCGTCTGACTCCATTTTGTCATAGTCCCTAAAGAAATAAAGACGTGTTCTGCCTTAACCCCCTAGTGTTTGGACCTATGACTTCTAAAGAAGGGTTAGGTAACAGAGATCTATATCACTCTCTATTCCCGTCCTTTATTCATATTGCTGTTGCCCACTAGCTCTCTATGGTTTTTCTTTTCCTAAACCATTCCCAAGTAGTGCCCAGCCTTCCATTTTTGCCTCATGTGTTTCTCATTCATTCTCTTTCCTTCCCTCTGTTTTCCTCCCATGCTTACTGTTTCTTCCGTATTGTGACGCTCCGCCATCTTTCCTGCCTGTCTCTCTGTCTCCGTTATCTTTCTGTCTCTTGGACCCTTCCCACCTCCAATGGTCCTTCCCTCTCCACCTTGTCCGTCCTCCCCCTTGTCTTGATGTATGTCCCAACCCCATCGGGGTTTACCTTTAATTGCACAGGACGGGACTCTTTACGCCTGACCTCGCTTTTGAAGCCATAGTGAAAAAGCAGGTGCAAAAGCTGAAGGAGCCGAGTCTCAAGTGTGTGGATATGGTAGTAAGTGAGCTGACCTCCACCATCCGAAAGTGTAGCGAAAAGGTAAAACCAACTTGGAGAAGGCCCCGCGCCACGTTTCAGCTGGATTCTCTGTTGACCATGATTTCAGGAGGCTGCCATAAAGCCAGACTGGTCTGTAACACAAAACTATGCAGTCTATTTATGTCAACCTGTGGCTCTCCAGGTGTGGAGAAACTACGAATCCCAGCATGCTTTGTCAGGCATTAGCTATACCTGTGCAGTTAAAACATGCTGGGACTCATCGTTTGCCCACACCTGGAGAGCCACAGGATGGCAAGGCCTGATTTATGTGAGTTAATAGCAAGTTACGTCATCCCCCTCCATCCAGAGTTCTGGCGGCTTCTTTGTGAATTATTTCCTAACAAAAAATTCTTTAAAAGCCCATAATAACATAATAATATACTAATAGTGGTTGTGGCTGCCGTTACGTACGGCTGAAAATTGCGTTTGGGAATGGGTACCTATTTCGACCTGTTCCCAATAGCGACAGGGTGCGTTGGGGGTGAGGTTAGGGTTAGGGCTCAAGATGGGAGGGTTAGGGCTCAAAAAAGGGGAAGGTTAGGGTTAGACTGCAGGAAACGGAAGGGTAGGGTTAAGGTTAGATGAAGGGCTTACCTGGGGGCTTAATCTTCGCGGCTGTGGGATTCGCAACAACGCAGAATGCTGTCATGTCTAGATTGTGCATCGTAATTTCCAGTTACCATCCCTTCCCATTGAAAACTGTGACGACTGCGTAGGGAATATAAATTAAAAAAATATTCTTTCAAATAAAAATGATTTAACAATAGGATCTAGGGGCCTGATCCAGACCTACGCCGATGCGCTGCGCAGTACTATACAGAGTAGATTAGATCATCTTGTGTAGGATTCTCTCAGTGAAATGTCTTATAGCAAAATACCTTGCAGATGTATTATCACAGCAATTTTTTGGGCAACTAGTCAGTAACTAGTTGCCAAAAAAGGTTCTAGTTTTATTATGTCATTTCTTATGCATGTTTACTATCACTTTTAAAACACTTATCATACAGGCTGCTTGTGGATGGATTTTAGCAATTACTTATAATTGTCATTTGCTACGACTATATCCTGGAAACTTTTATTGCAGTAAAGATTTTAAAAAAAGATATATATATGAATACATTCTTTATACATGAGGGAACTTTTTATATTTTAATATAGGGCATATTTTATCATAATCATTTTAGACTAGTTCCTTAAATCCAATCGTTCTGCATTAAGATCTCTGGACAAGACAGTCCTCCTGCCAGAAGCTGTCAGAAGGGTCATTAATCAGAAGCCTGGATCTAGTGGATTGCCTTCTGGTCTGGTCATTCATATGTTTGTGCATTCATGGATCACAAAATCTGAATGTTTATGATCTGACACAATTGTGCCCTAGAGTCATATCCAGAGGCGGAACTAGTAAGTCCTAGGCCCAGGTGCAAATATATGCTTTGGGACACAATATGGCTGCCCTTGTCATGGTTACTATATATATATATATATATATATATATATACTTCTCTAGAATTTTTATTTTTTCCTTAAATTATCATCTTTTTGAACAATAATTAAAGTTATGAGAATACAGAAAATATTAATTATCCAAAATAGACATGATTTTATTTTAATGTCATCTTGTTTTATTATGCTCCAACAGTAATGTATAAGATTATTTGGGAGATATGTATAATTAAAAGCAGTTAAGCAGGTAACTGTGTAAATTCGATGCTGTAACCAATAACAACCAACTAGATTATGTGTCATTGTTAAAGCAAAGTTTAGGAAAGGAAATAGTCTCCTGCTTGGTATGTTACCACACTTGTGCCCTGGTTATTCAGCACAGGATTTTAAACAGGGTCTATACGCTATACTCCCCCAGCTGTGAACAAAACGCTAATGGAACTTGAAAAAAGGAGTATTGATCCTTCTAGGAGCCTGGAGTCAGTACATACAGCCATTAAATGTCAAAACTTAGTGAAGAAAGAGGTGTATTAGAACACGAGGGCATGAATATAAACTGGAGGGTGGTAGATTCAGAAGAAATGTGCGGAATAATGACTTCACTGAAAGGGTGATAGATAAGTGGAATAGCTTCCAATCTGAGGGGGTAGAAGGTAACACAGTAGAACAGTGTAAACATGCTTGGGATAAATATAAGGATTTCCTAAATCTTAAACTAAATTGAGAGTAAATGGGGTCTAGGTTTAGTATAGTTTTAAATAACCAACTGGGCAGACTGGATGGGCCGTGTGGCTCTTATCTGCCGTCACTTCTATGTTTCTATGTTAATATAGGTTTGAGGGTTGGGAGAGAGTATAAAGGGTCAACCTAGTATGTTGAATGTTCTAGGTATCATCTGGGGGTTTGGCCATACTTCCGCCTTGACATAACTATGCCCACATTGTATCATGACCATTTATTCTGTTGTAACAGAGCAAATCCCTTTTCTGTCTATCTCAGTGTATAGATATTATTAAGGTTTAGAGGTATGGCAGTGTTATTGATCACAAATATAAAATATATGGGGGCGGCACAGTGGCTCAGTGAGTAGTGTCTCACAGCGCTGAGGTCATGAATTCGATTCCCAGACTAAGTCTTATCTGTGTGGAGTTTGTATGTTCTCCCTGTGTCTGGGTGGGTTTCCTTCAGGTGCTCCGCTTTCCTCCCACATTCCAAAAACATGCTGGTAGGTTAATTGGCTGCTGAATAAATTAGCCCCAGTGTGTGTGTGTTAGGGAACTTAGAATGTAGCTCCAATGGGGCAGGGACTGATGTGAATATTAAATATTATCTGGAAATATTCTACGTAATCTGTTATGCGCTATAAAAAACCTGTTAATAAACATTTGCAGTCTCCAGTCGATGGCCCACATTTTTTTTTTTTATGAATGGGTGAGTGTGCCGATCGGCATCCATTCATTTTCATAGATCCGACGGATGACAGCGCCGGAGAGGTGAGTAAGGGGGGTAAGGCGCGGAAGGGAGGGTCCCCATAGAAGGGGAAGGTTAGGGTCAGGCTGCAGGGGAGGGGGGTCTAGGGTTAGGCTATAGAGAAGGAAGTTTTAGGGTCAGGCTAGGGAGAAGGGAGGGTTAGTGTCAGGCTGTGGGGAAGGGAGGGGTAGGGTAATGGAAGGGAGGGTTAGGGTAATAGAAGGGGAGGGTTAGGGTTAGAATTAGGGGAAGGGTTGGGGTCAGTTTATGAACTTACCTTTCGGAGCAATGTGCCTCTTCGAGGCATAAGCAATCGATATCCCAGCCTGTTCGAAACTGGTTGGGAGAGAACGGCCCTATCAAAATAGGGGACCCACACCCTTAATAACTAATAAATAAATAATATCGGAAAAAGATTATCTGTATAACGGCTAGTACTATAAATATGCCTTACAACCTGTATACACTTTACAATAACAAATTGTTGGAAGAAATCTCATAATCCGAATCGCGGAATTCATTTGCTGATGGTTTGTGAGCTGCTCAGCTTCCATTAATCCCCTTCTTGCAATCAGTAAAGTCACAATGGAACTTAACTAAGAGATGGGTGCTTTAATTACTAACAGATATCTGTGCAGTAGGGTCCAAAGCACCACATTTGCCAGATAAAAAAGTGTTTCTTTGTTGTGTTTCAAATTGTATACCCCTTAAAACCTGCTGTCTGCATTACATTGTGTTACAGACTTGTCTGGAAAATGAAAAGGCGGAATATGAGGGACATAGCAGTGGCTATGTTGTATTATAGGACATAGGAAATGGTGATTACTAGGGGAGAAAGACTGTGTGCATTTGGTGTGTGAAAGCATGCTCATATGATCACATTCTAGGTGGCTTCTGCTCATTCTAATTCACAGGGAAAGGTTCAGACAATGCTATCATTTTATAGTTTACCAGGAACATATTTGCCAACTCTCTCAAATTCAGGGAGACTCCATCAAGAGTGTGGGATCTCCCAGACTCCCTGAATAGTTTGTCAATCTCCCTGATGCTGACTCCAGAACTCGTTGGCTCCACCCTCTGCAATATGATGACAGAATTCAGAAATTGTGCCCTATTTCCTTGCATTGAGGCCTAATAAGGCGGCCATTTTCATGAAGGCCAAGGTTTAATTAAAGACTGGCAGTCAGCTAACACAACATGACTTCCATAATAAAAAATACACTTCAGCAGAGCTCTGACTGACAGTCTTCACAATAACTGAGGAAAATATTTTTCACTGACATATTAGCAAGTAATAAAAACTCATGCTGACAAAGAGTTTTCCTGGCAGCGCTAGACACAACCATGGGTGGAGCTATTCAAAGGACACACCCCTTTGGTGGCACAGGGCACACCCCTTTGGTGCAGTGCCTTGATAGCGTTATCACATTCTCCCTGATACTCATTTGCATAAGTTGGCAAGTATGATTTATTGGATGCTAATAAAATATATATCTCAACCTAGATATCTCACTATATCGTGCATTTACAGGATCATCATATTAATTCAAGGGGAACATATTTTCAAGATGCATCTTACAGGCTTGAATAAATTGCAGTGCACTTTCTGTATTGGGCAACTAGGTGTGGGCCTATGGCACAATTGTATTTCCCAACAACTTACATTTTACAATAAATATATTGGATAAAGAGGATAAATGAAAGTGGATGACAGAGTGAGATTGCAGGAATTTAAATGTGTCCATTGTGCCAATGAAGATCTAAGTGCTAAGCAGCTAGCTTGATCCTTATTTGAATACTGACAAGTTCATTTAGGACTTATTCACTATCCCCTCGATGCCACCTGTATCTAGAAGCAGTTAATTGCTGCAACACTGTTACATTAACAGCCGAAATTCCAAATGAACAAAGTGAATGGAAGGGGGGATTTCTCATTGATAACAATACTTTCATTAGACATAGTACTACTGTCAGCTCATAGGACAAAAATAATTGATGCTTCTAAACTAGGGCCTTCCAAGAGATTTGGCCCAGATACCTACCGCATGGTTGCCGACTTTCGGCAGCTTCCCTCCGGGAGACCCCGGAGAGAAGCTAGCGACGCATGCAGGAGGCGGAGCTTAATGACGCAGATCATGCAAATCGTGACATTAGGCTCTGCCCCCTGGCTCATACTGCCCCGTTTTTACCTGAAATAGGGGACGGAACGGGGCTTGATGCCGCAAATTGCGTCATCAAGTCCCTTCCTGTGCCTAGCAACACTAGTATACTAGTGTTGCTAGGCAGGGGGGGCAGGACTTGAGGCCCGTGGGTTTAGTGAAACA
>WWET01000932.1:395497-405541 GCA_011038615.1 Limnodynastes dumerilii
TGCGAGCGTATGGCCCCTTCCTTACGCCAGCTGAAGTTAGGGTAGCCTTCAGCCGGCATAAGGAAGGGGCCATACGCCCGCACAGGGGGAGTGTCGGGGTAAGTGAACGCCGATACACTGTGCTTTAGTAAGCACAGCGCATCGGCGTAGGTCTGGATCAGGCCCGAGGTTAGTAAGTCAGTTGTCACGTGCTTTTCTGCCAGAACATTAGCATTTGTGGCTTTCTCCATGGCTCTCCACACATTTTACCAGTGTTCTTTGTTAAGGGTCTCCTAACAGGCGATCTTGCATCTTACAGGTCATGCTGCTGATTGACATAGAACTGGCCTACATGAACACCAACCATGAGGATTTCATTGGCTTTGCTAAGTAAGTGCTCATCACGCAACCCTCAAATAGCAAATTTCAGGAATTTCACAGGAAGTGATCTGATCATAGCAACGTTTCATCATTGTATAGACATTTTCCATGTAAGGTTTTATTCTTCAGAGGGCCTGATCCAGACCTACGCTCGCAGGCGATCTAGCGCTGATTGTAAGCGTAAAATCGCCATAAAAAACGCACTGCGCATGTGCATGGTGACAACTTCCGGTCGTACCAAAGACCTTTTCGTAGCGGCGATTCGGGCGTCCGTATTGTTTGCGTATTTTCCGACGACGGGGGGTGTTTTTATTACGAAGTTAGTACGGACGCTGGAGTTAGGGAATGTAGGCGGGGGGAGCCATTTAAATTGTACAGTATGGGTGTGCTTAGCCCGGTACGATCAGCGTGTCGCTACAAAAATTCGTACCGACGCCGGGCTACGAACAGCGCTACGAAAATACGTACGAACACATGGAAAAGTTAGGGTAGGGTTCGGCAGGCGTACTGAAAGGAAGGTAAGGGGAGTGAAAGCTTTTACGCTGCAGCGGTAATCCGCTCCGCTCTCATGCGTAGGTCTGGATCAGGCCCTAAGAGACCCGACCAGTGACGATGCAGAAGTCCAGTTCTTACATGTGGTGTAAAGGAGGACATGTCTTTACTAGCGAGGGCCATCATAGCAGGATCATCATCCCTATAAGAAATTGTCCTATAGCTTCTTGTACCCCTAATTATACCAATATGTCAGACTGAGAGAACATGTTAAAGAAGGAAGTTGAAGATATCTTTTTTTTTTCCATACTTAAAGTTCTTTTGACGCAGATATTTAGGACCATAGTCAGAGAACCATTTTTTGCGCGAAGTTTCGTGCGTATTTTATCTTATGAACTGCGCATGCGTAGTAACCAAATTTACGCTATCTACGTTGGCTTTACGCACGGAAGTCCATTAGGCACGGTCTTGTGAATCGCAGGTGAGAAAATACGTACGGAGGGGGCGTGGTTATAATCCGTCCAGAGACTGGTACGTGAAAGTGGGTGGGGGGGAGGCACTTAGTTCATCAAGTTATCTTTCAGAATGAAAAAGACATAAAGGGCCTGACCCAGACCTACGACGCCCGCTGTATTTACGGCGTAATCATTGTTTATCTTTGTGCAGGATCGGTTAGTTAGATACGCGCGTAAGGAAGTATTATACGCACGTAAGTCACAGAAAAACACTTCCGTGTGAGTGTCATGGGCATTTCTGAGATGTGTAGTGTGAAGATCGTGCGGCAAAATTAACATACAACTGATTCTCATTTGGTTCATGAAGTTATTTTTCAGAATGAAAAAGACATAAAGGGCCTGACCCAGACCTACGACGCCCGCTGTATTTACGGCGTAATCATTGTTTATCTTTGTGCAGGATGGGGCGTCCGTAACTACAGCGTAGTTACGGAGGAAGGGGCGGACAGCTCCGTAATTACGCTGTAGTTCCGGAAAGTAGGCGGGGGGGGAGGGAAATTAGGAAGGGAGGGCTGGGTTAGGGCCTTACGATCATGTGGCCGGCGTAATTACACACTGTTATGCCGGCTGAAGTTAGGGTAGCCTTAGTGTGTAATTACGCCGGCCACAGGGGGAGTGTCGGCGGGAGTGCATAGGAGCTGCGCTGGGCGTAGCTCTGGATCAGGCCCAAAGATACTGGAGATAATTTACTGACACAGGATCATGAATAACCATACTTCCCCAAACATACTTTAGTGTTCCTTGCTCTAAAGAAGCTAATTGCTGATTGGTTGCTTTGAGTTATTATACTATCTATGATCATCTCCAGATATATGGTATGGTGGGCATGGATCTGGCATTTGTAAAACTAAGTTTGGTTGGAGAACACACAGACCATGGGGGTCAGGTGACCAGGTCATATGCTCTTCATTGTAGTGCCCAGCAGAGGAGCAGCCAGATGAACAAGAAGAAGGCATCTGGAAACCAGGTGAGTGCTGTGTATACAGCTGTGTCGGTATGCTTTAGTCTTACAGCAGATAGGTATTATGCAACTGTTACTCACTATAAATGAGCAGGGCCAGTTTAACAATGGGGCTAATAGGACAACAGCCCCAGGCCTCCATCTGGAAATAGGCCCCCACACACTGCACCTCCAAACCTCCCCAAAGCATACTATAGTTTGGATGTCTGTTCACTGTTAGCCAATGGAATCATGATAGCTAACGTGCCATCTATTATAACAGAACTTGTAATCCTAATAAATCCATAGATTTGGTGTAAAGGGTTCAAGGACAGGAGTTTGCAAAAGGCATAGGAAACTTGTTTTGAAACTACACATCCCAACATCATAGACACAGCTCATAGCTGCTAGAGCATGATGGGACTTGTAGTTTTTGCAACACCTGTACTGCCACAGGTTGCCTATGCTTGGTGTAGTAGTAGTTTTAGGGGGCAGTCCAGCAGTCTGTGCCTGGTAACAGAGATCTGGGAATGGGTCATGGTCTATTGATAGGGGGCGGAATGTAGAAAATGTCATCAAAATGATTTACCCACTAAATTTAGTAAAAAAAAATGTTCCCCATTTTCAGTGGCAAATTTAGCTTTATGTAGTTTATAATGTAAGCATATTTTATAACGTAATAATAAATATGTATGTTCTACGCGGAGACACAGAGGTAGTCCGACACACACAAATATACAGCTAATTTGTAGGTGCAGGTAAAGTAAGGATAGGTGATTGAAATGAATGTGACAATTCTGAATTCCTCGTGATAAAGAACGCCCATATTAAACGGGTTTCAGGTATTATAGAGAGTGATGCACGGGTAGTGGGAGAGCGCCTAGCAGTATGTAGTCTAATTTGTGGGCTAATTGTACCCACTTAAGCAGACACAATTTGGACTATGTCATTTTGGGCGATCTCCTGCTTCCTGTGCATTGTTATCATGAATATTCTATTGTTTTACTGTAGAATCGGAAGAATGTGTATAAAACGATGGCAATAGCTTTATTTCCCAGACTCTTGGGGCCCGATACAGTTGATCGTTGTGGCTTTTTCCCAAATTTACTTTTTGCGGCTTTCTTGAATTTTTCTTACTGTAAAAAAAAAACATTTCCTGTCTTCACAGACAATTGAATCGGACTCTTAACATTTTCCCCTGGAAATGAATTCATTGGCCAGTTGCCTAATATTACTATTCCTCTGAGCGGCGAAATCATCTCGCGGTATTTGTTTGTGCCCTATACACCTTTTAAGTGAATAATTCCCTTCAGCAGAGGCTGTCCCATTATGGGGGGTATTTTAACCATTCCATACACTGTGGATGTCCGGGCAAGAGTAAGATGTAACATTATGGACCGGATCCAGAAGTTTGTACGACAGGGTACTTTCGCTTTCCGGTACTGGATTCCGTGCTGTGTCGCTCTCCGATGGCGAGGCTGGACGACCCACAATGCATACAGAGTTAACGGGCAGGGGAGAGGTTTTTAAACCGCACAGCGAGGGCTGAACTAAGCCCTAACGTATGATCCTCCATTACGAACGAGTCCCTCACGCACAGCGGCGTATGCGTAAAAGTTAACCTCGGGTTCTGGGCATAGAAGCAACACATGTGCGAGAGGAGTGCAATGGGGTGTGCGCTTCCCTTGTACGCACAGCATCTAGGATTGCACTGAGCGTCCATAAACCTGTGTGTACTAAGGTCTGGATCCATTCCTATATATTCACTTTAAACGGTCATCTATTGTAATTTAAAGATGTCTTATGAGACTGTCCAGTGCTTGCAGTGCTGCACAGAGGGGCGTCAGCTCTGGGGCACCCTCTGTAGATGATGCTTAGTAAGACACTTAGCAGACCCTCCAACAGGACCCATTCCATTAGGTACAAAATGCTCTACTCCTGCACTTCCAACTGCCAGTCACTATGGTAACCACCTGTGTTGAAAAGAAATATGTTTTTCAAATATCAGTTAATTCATTAAAACCAGGTGAGTGACAGTTGGAAGCTCAGGAGCGGAGTATTCTGTACATAATGGAAGGGGTCATGTTGGAGGGATATGTCTTAGAGCATTCATGGTCTCCTGGCTCCAGACCTTTGTACCCTCTACTCCTCTGCAATCTTAGGTGTCTTATATTGGGTAGGTCCATGGTCCAATGTCCTATCACTAGACCGAGTGGGCTACAGTACTGTCCATAGCATTCAGTGGAGGACATGTAATGTGGACCAACCCAAGTAGATTGCAGTAAAAGGTATAACCTCTCTAATAACTGTTTTCCAAACCCCGGACACCAATGTTTTTTTTTATCATGCCCTGGTTTTGGTGTGACATTGACTTTTGCTGGCATCAGTGATGTAACGCGGGGAAGCCCATGCGGATCATATGACACGGCTGGCACAGTGTCAGGCTGTCCATGGCATGACTCTACTATGCAACATCTTGGACCGCAGTCATGGCAAGTGTGCCTGTGTGTGTGTGTGTGTGAGGTGGAGAATGTGCCGGACTGGCATGTCATGCACGAGCTGTGGGTACTGCAGCAACTCATAACCGGTTCTGCTCCTGCGCTGCTAGTAATGTATATTCCCTCTTCTTCTGCTCCTATCTCTCCTCTCCACTCCGCTGCTGTTGCTATGGTTATCCTGTGCAGGATGAGATCCTGGTGAGTAGTCAGGCTGCGGCTGATCGCACGAGATAGAGAAAGTGCATCTGGGCAAACAGTGGCAGCCATTTCTTATTCCACACTGATCCTCTGGCCCCCCATAAAATGTTGCTTTCATTGCAAAATATATCTCCTTTAACATACACCCCCCAAAAAAATATTTAAATCCAAAAATGAATACTTAATATCTTCAGTTTATGAGTTAACTCACGTAGCAATGGAAATGCATGCTGTATTTTCATATGCAGCACAATAAATTGCATTACAGTATCCAACAATTGGAAAATAGGCATTTATTGCATCACGAAGAATGCTTGTCTTCTAAAAAACATCATAGTGAACCTCAGATGCACTGTCTCCTCGTTCTCAGACCCCCTCCCCTGTGTGTCCTCATATGCTTTCCTCCTGTTCCTTTCCTGCTCTTAATACCGTTTGTGAGAGTTACATTCTAGACCTCCATCATTATTCAGACAACTGATAAAAGGCCACAAATATTCTGAGGTCTATAAAGGAAAAATTCAGATTAGGAACTAGTAATAACTAAGGGTCTAAAGAAACTATTCTTGTTGTATTAATAGAAATAGAATACTTACACACAATAGTGTGAATTATTGTTAATAGCAAGCTCATTATGCAAGCGCATGTTCTGAACCAGTCAGACAAAATGGCTGCCGAATCCGCTTGCCAGAGCTCCCAAGATCTTGACCGAAATATTACAAATTTTAAAGACGTTTTTTAACTGGATCATGGTAGAGTATTCGGTTTATCAATAGTAAACAAATTTCTGACTGAAAACTAAATATATCTATTCTTTATTTTATTCACAATTATATAAGGGACTACAGTGGTTGTGAGGTAAACAATAATATATATGAAAAATGCTGCAATGCAGCATAATCTATAGACCGGAATATTTTTTAGATAGCGGCACTTTGGTAATCCAGCTGCTAGTAAAGTTCTTACATTTAGCCCTTTTTTTTAAGATGGAAAAACCTAGAGGATTAGGATTAACATCTGGCCCTTTTATGGGCAGAATTAGGTTGCGATATTAAGCTATAAAAGGCCTGGAGTGGAATATCTCGCAGACTGCAATTCCATCCATCCATCCTATCTGCTTTGCTGCAAATGGGTAGCGTTCAGATTACCGATGGGAGATTTCGGAGTCTGGCAGGGTTTACTGTTCAGTGACATAACAGGAGAATGTGTTTGCTGCCTCTTCCAGAAGACAAGGTGTGTTTTTTGCATTTAATCACTCGGCTTGGCCTGGCGCTGAATCAACACGGCCAATGTTTTGCTTTAATATTGTGTATGGATTTGCAATTGCATCTTCTGATGTGTGTGCATGCATCACCGTTCCACACAGAAGCCGCGTGTCGACCCCCTTCATCGCTCATGCCTGGCTTTTCCTTATGTGGTCTTACAATCATTGTCACGTTGAGAACCATTAAACCATTGGCCCATTGTAAGTCTTGTTTCCACCATACAGTTAAATTTAGATGAGATATATACTAACAAAATAGTCAACAAATTGTTTTCATTACTTAAACAAATAGTCTCAAAGTAAATTATTTCAGCTATTAATGTAGCCATATATACATCATAGTATATATAGAGTGTAATCCATTTAAAAATCATTTTTTTTTCTAAATTGCTTATTTACCGACAAGATAAATAAATACACTTTCCTAGGTTCTTGGCCAATACATTATTATTACACATTGCAGCAAAGTTAACCAAAATGTCGGCTGTTATTTATGGGTTCTGTTCACCGCTATGAAAGACAGACAGCTGACAGCTAATTGTCGGCTGTCTCTCTTTCGAAAATCTGTCTAATTAGAAAGCTTTTATAATGAAAGGATAGAAGGGGAGTCTTAGGGTTAGGCTGCGGAGAGGGAATACAGCTTAGAAGGGGAGTCTTAAGGTCAGGCTGTGGGGAGGGGATCCAGCATGGAAAAGGGAAGGCTAAGGTTAGGGTAATGGAAGGGGAGGGTTAGGGTAATGGAAGGGGAGGGTTAGGGTGAGGATTGGGATAAGGGTTGGGGAAATACTCACCAGTCGGCGCTGGGGATTCCTTCTGGGGATCTTTGATTCCCTCACACCGACGGGGCAAAAACAATCGCTGCGTGTGGGATATCGAAAAAAATGTCTGGTAGAAAACAGCCCTCTCGTAAAACACCCATTATTTATACAGCAAGAGAGAGTAGATCATTATACTGACAAAACAAAAATAAAAATAAAAAAATTATTTAGGATCTATTAACAATTTCAAAAGTTATGTTTTAAAAGCTGTGTTTGTTTATATAGTTCTCCTTTCATGTGTTTTTCTCTTTGAACTATTTTGCGGTGTTTCCTTGACCTATAGTATGCATGCAGAGTGTTTTTAAACCTTGATGGAGTTTCTTAGTGACTTACAATCCTCTGAATGAGGGAGTAGTCGCGGCAGGGTCTGTGTGTACCTCTGTCCCACCACTAACAAGATTTCTCAATTTTTCCATGAACAGGTTATTCGTAAGGGCTGGCTGACCATCAACAACATTGGTATAATGAAGGGAGGTTCTAAGGAGTATTGGTTTGTCTTGACTGCCGAAAATCTATCCTGGTACAAAGACGATGAGGTATGTAATGCCAGCTTTTTATGTTGCAAAACAATAATTATATTATTATGAAAAAAATATATAAAGCCCCTGTCATATAACACTTGCCCTTATGTATCAATCCCCAAAGTCATACAGAATATAAACATACAAGCAGGGCTCTTCAGAGCCTTATCTATGACCTCTATAATGGAGCCTCTGTTTTTCATCTCTTAACTCCCGCTCTAAACCCAAATATATGAGCAGATTTGTGAACCTTTTTATTGATATAACATAACGCATCGCCCAACATTGCATTGTGCTTTACTTCCTGCATACAAAATGGCCGCCAGTTCCTCTCACAACATCTTGGAAGAGGTGATTGGACAACAGGTTATAAACAAACCCCAGGCTGCACATCACTACACTGATCAAGTGCCTTTAGGATAAAGCGTTGTACCAAGTCACAATTTGGATTTTGCTGCTCAGAAAGAGGGGTCTTGAATTCTGCTGACGCCTTAATATATATTCCTGTAACTGCTTTGCCACAATTACTTACAGATGTAACATCTGGAATTCTGCCTGGTGGAATTTCCTCCCTGACCTCACTGCAAATAGCTTCACTTTAGACAAACTTTCCGTGCTTACCAATGTATAAACCTGAGCTTAGAAAGACCCGTTTATTTTTATTTTTATTATATTTGTGTGTTGGATTCCAGCTGAGATATAAGCAGAGCCAAGAAAGAGAAATCACAGATTTGTAGAAATGTAGCTCTGGTTTTAATCTCCTCCCCCACACACACACACACCCTCAAACAAAACCCCTTCTTCCACCAGACACTCACACACATGTAGTCTTGGCAAGATGTGATGGGACTATATTTTTTCCTCTTGGCAGGATTTAATGTCTTCCAGTTTTTGTTTTTGAAAAGGTTAAGTAAGGTATATTTATACAATCACGAGGATTATCATATTAATAAGAATAAATATCACCTTTTTGAGAAGATAATGTCACACTCAGGGCCTCATTCACTAAGCTCGAATTGCTAAAATTCACGTGATTTTTTGCTTAAAATTAGCCAAAGGCGATTCACTAAGCCAAAAAATCACGTGAATTAAGTAATCTTTTATTCGCGGGTCCGCAAATCGCGGTCCCGACTTTTTTCAATTAGAAACATAGAATGTTTCTAATTCACTAAATGCGATTTCAACGATTCGCAGTGAAATCGCATTGAATTCACAAGACATAAAATCGCATCTCTAGAGATGCGATTTTATGTTTTTGTGCCGATTGCGACCATTAAAACACATGCCTGTATAACAGACATGTGTTTTAATGGTTAAAAATCCTTAGATCGGCATGTGTACAATGTATCTCCGTGCTGTAGCCAGTGAATTAGAAGGATCAGCAAAGGTGATCCTTCTAATTCTTTGGTTACGGCATGGATACAATTGTATCCATGCTGAACTGCGTGTGGCGTCTGTGTAAAAAAAATAAATAAAAATAAACCCTTTAAAAATTAAATAAAGTGTTACATATGTAAATAAAATAGTCATCCTAGCTAACATTAACCCCTACGTGTATGCACTTACCTTAGGAGGTCATCTCTCCTAATCTAAGTGTCTAAAAAAAAGTGTATTGGAATTGGTAATGTGACTGAATGCAGCCAATCAAATCACTAGTCCCTGATGAATACATAGGATGTATTCTAATAGTATGGTCCATCCTATGTGTATTGCATGTACCATTCACTTTAACATGGAAAGTAATAAAATTGTGCTACACATGGCTTTAAGTCAGCATATCCCAGCAGAGACGTTACTTAGGTGTGGTACAGCAAAACCTGGAGATCTGCCATTGATAATTAATGAAACATGTTCTAAGCGACAAATTTGTTCATGGAATTTTCTAAGTGTTCTAATGTTTCAGCGGCTCTGGGGGTCAGAGTTCACCCTCACACAGCACCTCGCTGTTTGTAGTCGCTCGGGTGCTGTTTTGGATGTACTTGCACCAAGAATGCAGCGTTATCAAAATAAATATAATGGCACAGCCTGAGAGGAATTGTAGTAGGACTTGTAGTTAGACTCATGTGGCTGGGGTCACACAAACACTTAACAGTCACCCTCAGGCTGTCATAAAATTGTGTATGAAGGAGCTTTGTGTCAGCTATTGAATTGCTTTATTTTTTTTTGTGTGCCTGCACTGGTGGTTTTATGAGTCTTTTTGGGCACCAGGGTCATGCTGGTACTTGTAGTGCTGCTAAACCATTTGGCATTTCTATCCACATGGGTATGAGGAATAGTTCTAGCACTGGTTGTGCCCAGGAGGAAGAATCTGCTGACTAATATATAATACACTACACTCTTGTGTATGGGAAAATGCATAAATGAACGTGGCGGGGTAATGGGTGTTTTTTTGCAAAAGATTGTTCCTGATGGTGAAAACTCAGCGTATTGGGGGGGGGGGG
>WWET01000932.1:435084-446562 GCA_011038615.1 Limnodynastes dumerilii
GGTTAGGCTGTGGATGGGGGGGGAAGGCTTAGGGTTAGGCTGTGGATGGGGGGGAAAGACTTAGGGTTAGGCTGTGGATGGGGGGGAAAGACTTAGGGTTAGGCTGAGAGGAGAGGGGTGACTTAGGGTTAGGCTGCTGGGGAGGGGGGGTGACTTAGGGATAGGGAATGCGGTTGCTTACCGTTCGGAGCACAGTGTTTGGTGTTCCGGTTAAAGTTTGCCACACCTCATTGAGGCATAAGCAATCGAACTGGGTAGGAGCGAACGGCCCTATCGCAATACGGCCACTCGCTATGGGGACCCCCACCCCATCCAATAGAGCTATATTGTGAACTAAACCTCCTATTTATGTATATGAGGACACAGTGTCATATGTTTGTATGGAGCACCGGGCGGGGCTTTTGTTCCTTAATCATAGAAGTTATTCTGATGATTTATGTCTATAGGTAAGAAACATTAGCTGCTTTGGGTTTTAAAGTGCAGATACAACATGAATGGCCTTTATTTAATGCTTTGGCTGAATATATCTTTCCTTAATCCCAGACCACCACAGCTGTGCTACAAGCACATAGCTCACTACAACCTGGAGCAACACTGCCCCCAGTGATGACGCCCCTGCAATACAGGTTACACAGGAATAGGAGGCAGTACACACCCTGCTTTGCTGTAGCTCTTTCAGGTGCATTTCGGCGCTGACTTTCCCCTGCACCTCATCGTGCTGCAGCCTGTCCATGAGCTGGGCCTGCAGGAGGTACTGCCTCTGGATTTCCTCCTTCTCGATGGACACTTGCTGGTACGCCGCGGCGTACTGCTGGAGGTGGGCGGAGATCTCGTCTCGCTGCGACTGCAGAAGGTGCACTTCCTGTTCCTTCATAGCCAGCTGCAAGGCACAACACAACATGAGCCCGGGGATGCTGGCGATCCCACGGCAGAGCTGCACTCGCCAGACACAAGCCCACCTGCTCTTTAAAGTCCCCGATGCTCTCCTGTAGTTGCCCCAGTTTCTTGGCCAGCTCTTTCTTCACATGCTGCTCGCTCTGCAGTCCGTTTGTCAGCTCCAAGTTCTCATTTGTCTACAGCAAGAGAAAAGTCAGATGTAAAACTAGAAGCACGTACAAAGAGTGAGCTTAGATAGCAATAGAGAACTAGGAGCAACGTCGTGCTCTTCAATTTCGGTTCCAGTCACAGTGACAGTAACTCATTTGGCAATGATATAATAGACACCACTATGTGGGCTGTATCACTGCAGCAAGTATTATAGAAAAATATATACAGATTTCCTTTCCTTGTTCCCGTCCGCTCTGTCCACACTCTCTCCAGCACTCTCTGGAAGAGTGCCGATCAGGTAGCACCTAAGTGCCGGGAGGTTAACTGTCGGCATCTGCATCATCAGTCATATGCTACACCTTCAATAAGAAGACACCCTTCAACCCTAGCAAGCTGCTAAGTCAACCACGGGTCCTGCCGCAGTGTTGCAGAAGTGACCATATGCACAATATGTAATACAATACAATGGACAGCTAGAAAGTGATGATTGCTATAATAAACATCTCTATACTGGGCATTTGGTGTAGTCATTTTAGTGTATAGAGAAGGATTTTGGCACTTACACATAAAGCGCTCATTTGGGGCCACTGTACCAGAAGGAGTATTTTTTTCACTATATAAACGGGATTCTGTTCTGCGGAATGAAAATCACATTTCCGAAATACAGCGGACAGCTCATTTTCGGCTGTCTGTATTTCGAAAATACGCCTAATTAGGTTTTCCTGATGAATGGGCAAGTATGCCAAATGTACATTTTGGCGACTTAGTCATTCATTAGCTTTCCGAAACCTTGCGCAGCACCGCGGCGCACTCAACAGTACTCCTGGCGCACCGGACAGGAGGTTAGTATGCAAGGGGAGTCTTAGGGTCAGCATTCAGGGAAGGGAGGGTTAGGGTAATGGAAAGGGAGAGTTAGGATGAGAATTAGAATAAGGGTTGGGGTTCGCTATATACTTATAGTCGCCACTGCTGGTTCATGCTGGGGATGGTCGATGCGCTCTCCTCGGCGGGGCAGGACCAATCAAACGTGGAGCGACTTAGAAAAAGGCCATTTCACAAAAGGGCCACACACACCCACACAAACGACAGTCTTTCTTCCTAAGGCTCTCCGAACCCTAGTCAGGAGGGTCGTAACTCTCCAATCACAATACTGCCCTGCATGTGTCTGGTGGGAACCCTGGTCTCTTCTTACTAAACAGTTTGCCTGACCAGGGTTCAGGGAGCCTGAGCTCTGTGCTGAGGAAGACTGAGGTGGACAGTGTCGAAGATTGTCCTCATAGCACATAGTGGAGGAAAGAGAAATATCGTGTATAGGTCAGACACTATCTGTGGGGGACAACCTTAAATACGCTGCTTGCATTCGCAGCATGACCTACAGAAACAGAGGAGCTCTGTCATACATCAGCTAACCAAAAAGCCAGAGAAGGACAACAGACCAAGCCCGACAACCTGTCACCAATCAGCTTCCTGTAGAGGCCTGTTCAAGACCTACCTATGCGCGATTGGAAAAGTAATCCCCCACGGTGACCCCGGAGCAGAGGCCTCAGAGTGGAACCATAATATTTAGGAAACAACGCCTCTGATGGGCGCAGACGAGTCACATACCAGTTTGACAAATCCGTTCTGTAGCTCAGCGAGCTGCTCTTTCAGCTGTCTGTTCTGGCTCAGCGCCCGGCTGATGGTGGCTTTGTCGCTCTGCATGTTCTCCAGGATCTGCTGCTTGTCCACGCTGTCCTCGCTGTGCCGCTGTAACGTGTTCTCCAGCTCCTGCAGCCGTTCCTCCTGCTCCTGGTTGAGGCGGCTCAGCTGGCTGTTGTCTTGCACCTGGGCCTGGTACCTGGACTGCAGCTCCAGGAACTCTTGCTGCAACGTCTCCACCTCCCGCTGCAGCGCAAGCTCTGCTTCAGAAGGCCCCAGCGGAAGAGGAGGCTCCACCTCAGCCGGCTCAGCTGCTGTAAAGCGAGAGAGTGTTGCAAACAATCAACAACGCTGTTGGCAGAATGACAAATGCTATGGTGCCCGCTCAGTCTCCGTATCGCTACGTACCAGACGCCAGCAGTAGTTCTGTCACTCTGGTCTCCAATTGGTCGACCTTTTCAAAAGCGCTTTCTTTTTCCTGGTTGATCGTTTGTATCTAGCAGAGAAAAAAAGTTGCGTTCATTTGTAGAAACTTTATTAAAACAAACAAATGCACGTGGAACCAGGATGCTCTTTACACTCACTTGCTGAGACAGCTGTTGGACTCTTTCTTGCCATACGGCCCCCTCGTCCTTCAACTTCTCTACATACTGGTCCCTCTCCGCCCTCAGTTGTTGGAGAGAATCCGACATCTAAACAGGTGAACGAAAACGGCCGACGTTACCCCTCTTATATCAGCAATAGTAAATCAGAGCAGTCATTAAACTACAGGGGGCGTGTATGTTACGGCCTGGAGAGGGTTGTCCCACCCCCGAAACAACCGCTGCCCTTACACCTCACTGTAGTTTATTTTGCCTCCCGTTCTCCCTGATCCGCTACGAAAACAGAGCGGAGGCCACTTTGGCGCATGCGCGTTACTGGTCATGCGCAGATAATGGGACAGCTCTGTTCTTTTCAGGAGGGAAAAGCAGCGTTGACAGAACTTTGCTATGGGGCCTAGTCCCGACCCCGATTAGGACGACTGCTTTGTTGACTCTTCTTTAAGTCTCTGCCGCTCAAATGGAAACAGATTTTACTTTAATATTGATATTGTACGACAATGTATGGGAGATATTCAGCTGCGTATACACATCTTAAGAACTCAGGGCTGGACCCAGAACTCCGCCACCGCTGTGGTCAGAGCGATTCCGACGCAGTTCTAATTTCCGCACATGCAAAGGGGGCCCACTCCCGTCACACACGGGACTTCTGAACCCAGGAATCTACCTTAAAGAAAATGGGGCCAGCATGTAAAGGATAACCGTACGCAAGGGTTTAACAAAGTGCTTCTTGCATGATTTAAATATCTCCCCCCTCCCACAGTGCTCCCCTGTGCACTGTCCGCTTGGCGGCTCAATCCTCCCCACTCCCGGAAAGCCTTCCAGTACGGAGTGCGGAAAACGCCCACATTTCTTAAATCTGGACCCGGTCGTCGTTCACAACGCCGCCACATTGTGTAATTAATGACATTTTGCAGGACTCTTCTACCTGTGTTAGCTGCGTCCCCAGCTGGTCTCGCTCTTCTAGGGCCATTCGAAGCTGCTGGTTTGTGTCCGGGGCTCCCGTCTGATTAGAAAACTGAAGAGGACGCGTGGAGGAGAGAAGCAGAGAATGAGAGCATCGCACACATGAACAAAGGCGGCCATGTAACGCACAACGATTAAACTAAGTGACATAAAAAGGCCATAAATAAAGAATAAATCTGCTTCATGATAGACAAGAGATGGAACATGACGTGCAGTTAGTAAGATTTAGAGTTCAGAGGGGCGTGGCCTCGTTCAACTCTAAACTTTTTTTTTTCCTGCATTCCTCCTTTGTAGATTCTCCACCCTGAGCACTTGGCGTCTTACCTGCTGGATCATAAGTTCGGCCATTTCCAGCTTCTTGAGGAGGTCTCCCAGCTCTAAGCGCATGGCGGCGTTCTCCGACAGCAGCGCGTTCAGCTTCTCCGACAGCTCTGAGTTCTGTAGCTTCAGGTCTTCGCTATTCTTACTGTGCAAAGACAGGCGTCATGTGTACATCGGATAACGCCCACAGGATCGTTACGGAGGAAGAGGGGGGGGGGTGGCGCTTACCTGTTCTTTAAGGATTCCAGACGAAGGCTGTCTCGATCTTTTTCTAGGTCTTTATTGAGCTGAAAAGCAAAAAAAAAAACAGAACACGATGGTCAACGCGATCCAGTTCCAGGTTTTATTGTTTAATAAAAGGGGTAGGTCTTAGAATGCCCGTGTGTGGAAAGAGATTAGATTTAGATTCAAAGTTCCTGTTGATCACAGAGCTACACCCTGGGACTCCGTGGAAGGCTGGGCACACACTGAAAACATAATCTTTTCAATCACAATCAAAAGACCATTTCAGCAGATATCTGACCAGTGTGTGCTGTCCAAAGATGCTCAACAATCTTTTGAAACAGTCTGATCTTTTGGAGCTCCTAATCTACCAGATCAATGATGGAAAGACATCTTTTACTTTTTGCTAATGTGTCCTGTGTCTATTAGAAGATCTGTGGACAGTACACACTGGTCAGGTGTCTGCTGAAACGCTCTTTTGATTGTGTGATTGGAAGGACATCTTGCGCTTTTTGCCAGTGTGTCCTGTGTCCATTAGGAGATCTGTGGACAGTACACACCGGTCAGGTATCTGCTGAAACGCTCTTGATTGTGTGATTGGAAAGATTATCTGTTAAAAATTCCAGCTGTGTACCCTGCTTAAGGGTCAGAGGAAGTTTAAGTCACCACCAATCAGCTTTCAGTTCTTAACGGGGTGCCTAGCAGTAGGGCGTTTATCATAGAGTTGCCCATAACAGCAGCAGTAAAGAGAAATCTTTTATTACGTTGATAAATTAACAAGCAAAGGGAAATTTACTAAAAATGAACCTCCTGTATATGAAGCGGTAAAGTGCCTACTGTCACCATGAAAACTACGAAGGTTTTAAGTTTTCCACTCACTAGCCATTCTGATTGAAGTGCAATTGCAGGTATGTACGTCCATTCACACGGAATAGACTCACGTGTGTGTGTGACCCGTGCGTCTGTACAGGAGGGTAGCACACCCCTCCTTGCAATTTTACGCACCTTCCGCACATAAAATAGGGCAGTGCATAATATAGGATCATATGCAAGGGCCTAATCAAGCCCTGATGGAACAATCTGCATTGATCTCTCCTTCCACCATACGTACATCAGGTACACACAGTCTGACTGTCACGCTCCGCCATCGGAGGCCATTACGGCACAGAAGGCAGCATCGGTCGTGCTTTACGGGCCTCCAGACGCACGTGCAATAAGAACGGACAGGATACTTGCGTATTGGGAGTAGACTCCTTAATTGTCTAATGGCATGTGTACCCAGTCCTCTGTCCCTCTCTCTCTCCTCATAGTGACAGCTCTATATAAAGGATTAGTCGCACCAGAACTTATTCCTGGTTCGATCGGCTCTGAAGGACTTCATGTATCATCTACTGACTCATATGCTGCACTGAACGAGTTCCAGGGCAGGACAAAAATAGTCTCCATAATTGCTTGAAAGACGCCCTCCTTATTATGCAGTCACATACAGCCAGCGCCTCACAGCGAGTAGTTACTGGACCCAATGACCAAATCCAAAAACAAACAACCATCGCTTAGCAGCTGGCAGCAACAGATGATCGGAAGGGACGACTGAAGACAGCAGCTCCTGAGAGTAATATTTACAGAGTACGCCAACAATCTAGGAGCTGAGGGCGAGTTACCTTTTCCAGCTGTTTCTGCTGAGCAGATATTGAGGAAAGCGTTCGCTCCAGCTCGGTCACTCTCTGTCTGGTAGACTGCAAACGCATGACAAGATCCTCCACGTCCGCTAAAGACACACAGAGAAAAAGATCAGTCTACATTTAGAGCTTGTTCATATTATTTATCAAAACGCCCCAAACACATCATTAGGAGGAAGTTATGGGCCAGACGAAGAAGCTTTTCCTGATCACAAACGGTCCATTTGGTTTTGTGTAAGTTGATATTGATTCTCTGTATGTGACGTAATCTTAATCATTTGAACGCCATTCCTAGAGCAGGTGTCTTGAATGAAATGGATCTTTATATGTAGGTATCAAAAATATGTCCATTTAAAAGGACTGTGATATGTAATGGAAATGGTGAGTTGCCAAGAATTAATAATATAGTGATGTCAGACCCTTATAGCAGTTTTAGAGAAAACACGGGCCAGTTATTGGTTGCTATGGACAACATCTGCACTTTCCCAAACCCACAGCTTAGTAAATCTGTCCACTGGTGTCCGGGCGTATATGGCTCATAACCATTGTTTCCTGGATTGTCTGTTTTCCTCTCTCATTGTAGTAGATTCTTGGAAGCAGCTGTTGCTTGAATATGTCTCAAGCTGTATCTTAATACAAAATGCCTGTTGCTTTACCTTATACGTTAGCCCAAAACAAACATTGCAGAACGATCATCAAATGCTGTGGTTAAGGTTAACATGGAGAGGCCCCCAACCAGACCTCCATAGATTGACTATGTGTGAATACCACTGATGGTGTTTATTTGACCTGGGTGCAGCATTTATACCTAATCTCCTTCAACTTTGTGAAGATGGAGTAAACGTATATAATGAATTCAGAGATCTCTAATATGAATGCAAGCCTCCCTCTTCAGGAGCCAATCATGTGCCTGATTGGCTTAGGATCGGAGGACACTGCAGCCTCGGACCTCCAAGCATATATTAATAATGCGTGTGGGCTAATGCCTGTCTAGCATGCACCTGGCTCGCCCCTGGTCCATCAGTTGGAGACTGGTTTAGACTTAGAATATTCACTTGATCATCAGAGGTTTCTGTATGCTAGCCAAGAGTGGCCCCTCTAAATCTGAAAACATCAGAGAGCCCAAGGCTGGACTCTGTATTATCTTGGTTGTGTCTAGTTCGCCGCTTCAAAGATCTGTATTGCAACAGATCATCTTGCGCCTGGGAAGCGTCAACTGCCGGCAATTGCCTCCATAGCAATGCAAACCTTCCCTTATCTGCAACTTAACTCTAACCTTCCCCTCCCCGCAGCTAAAGTCCAACCTTCCCCTCCCCGCAGCCTAAGCCTAACCTTCCCCTCCCCGCAGCCTAAGACTAACCTTCCCCTCCCCGCAGCCTAAGACTAACCTTCCCCTCCCCGCAGCCTAAGACTAACCTTCCCCTCCATGCAGCCTAAGACTAACCTTCCCCTCCATGCAGCCTAAGACTAACCTTCCCCTCCATGCAGCCTAAGACTAACCTTCCCCTCCATGCAGCCTAAGACTAACCTTCCCCTCCATGCAGCCTAAGACTAACCTTCCCCTCCATGCAGCCTAAGACTAACCTTCCCCTCCATGCAGCCTAAGACTAACCTTCCCCTCCATGCAGCCTAAGACTAACCTTCCCCTCCATGCAGCCTAAGACTAACCTTCCCCTCCATGCAGCCTAAGACTAACCTTCCCCTCCATGCAGCCTAAGACTAACCTTCCCCTCCATGCAGCCTAAGACTAACCTTCCCCTCCATGCAGCCTAAGACTAACCTTCCCCTCCATGCAGCCTAAGACTAACCTTCCCCTCCATGCAGCCTAAGACTAACCTTCCCCTCCATGCAGCCTAAGACTAACCTTCCCCTCCATGCAGCCTAAGACTAACCTTCCCCTCCATGCAGCCTAAGACTAACCTTCCCCTCCATGCAGCCTAAGACTAACCTACCCTTCCCCGCAGCCTAAGACTAACCTTCCCCTCCATGCAGCCTAAGACTAACCTTCCCCTCCATGCAGCCTAAGACTAACCTTCCCCTCCCCGCAGCCTAAGACTAACCTTCCCCTCCATGCAGCCTAAGACTAACCTTCCCCTCCATGCAGCCTAAGACTAACCTTCCCCTCCATGCAGCCCAAGACTAACCTTCCCCTCCATGCAGCCCAAGACTAACCTTCCCTTCCCCTCCATGCAGCCCAAGCCTAACGTTACCCTATCCGCAGTCTAATTTTAACCTTCCCCCTTCTAGAAGCCTAATAGACACTAGCGGCAAGTGGAACGGGTACCTTGTGGAAACAGGAACATTGGATAGGGTAACAGTAACCGTGACACAGGCCACACTAAACTGTCTGCCGTATCAGTGTCTAAAGAGATAGCAATGGCTGCAGCAATTACATCCCATCTTGATTCTGCTCCTATTATTACCAAGGGTCACTAGCTACGCTGCTCTTTATATTGCTTTGTCTTCTATCCAGTCACGTGTATAGCTGCTGTAATGTTACTGAAACGACTAGCTTTTTTATGGTCACAATTGTATGAGCTGTGCCTTCGCCATATGTGCCTGGTCATATCACGTAATGCTTTATCTGTATGAAAGTGCCGCTGCCCAAAAACACTTCCAAAAATATTGTTTGATTCAAAATAATAAAAAAAATATAAAAATCAAAAATAAATCCTTTATAGATAAAGCAAGAAGTGGGCTGACTGATCATTATGAAGGATCTCTAAAATAAAATACCTCCTTTCTGACGTGCCGCCTGCTGAGTGAATGACAGGGCTGTCTGTAATTCGGACTTTTCGGACACCAATATGCCAATTGTCTGAATGTGAACCTATAAATACATGAAAGGAAAGAAACAGACAAACAGTTAACTGCAAGGATAGACTCCATCTTGTGCTTGATTGCTGCTTTGGAACCACACATGGTAATAAGCACCATGCTTTCTTTACCAAATTTCACTGAACAATGTAGTTTACCAATTCTACTACAGATGGTGAAACACGTTAATCTGATCACACACAAGTGCAATTACCACTCCCAACATTGGGCGGACGATAAACCGGATGATTTTCCCCTAGGGAAAGGTCCCGATATCAGCGCCACTCACCTCTCCTGCTGGAAACGATAATCCATGAAGAGGGAGGGGCTTCTGAGATTGATAGGAGGCCCTTGCAGCTGATTGGCTGCACAGGCCTCCAGTCATTCTCGGCAGAAGCTCCATGCAACTACTTAATTGGCTGGCTGTCAGAGAAACTCCAGCCGATGTTGGGCACCTCCACCTCTTGCACGGAGTTTCCCTGTCTGTCAGTCTAATTACCGGCAAGTATAGCAGTACTACAGTAAGGGAAGCCCTGTGTCTCTAAAACTAGTCAAATAAGTTCCAAAGTAACTAAATTGCTCAGAAACCGGGATATAAAGTTTGTGATCAACATGATTACATTCACATAAAGCCCACTTTTTACAGCATAAACACATATTACAGGGAAACAGCTGTCTACCGTTCTTACTTATGTATCTATTTAATTATAAGTCACAATCAGCTCTCAGTTAGTCAGTTTATACTGGTCTTCGGTTTGTTCTCGCAGTAGTAACTTTTTCTCTTCAGCAATGAACGTCTCACCTGCAATTGTTCTCGAAGGGCTCCTTGCTCCTTGGAAAATTTCTGTTCAAATTCTTTTCTTTCCTGGGAGCAGAAAAAAAAAAAAAACAACAACTATAAACCAGAGATTGACAAATCCTGGGGGCCAGGACGCCATGAAAAAAAAATAAATCGAAATTTGTGGCCAGGAGGAACAGGGAGGAAGTGGCTGCTGTAGCTTATCAATGGGGTGACTGTGGAGGGCACCAACACGACCACTTCTCTGCTACCCCAACCCCTGTCGTCCTCCTCCCAGGCACTGAAACCACGGACCGAAAAGCTCCCTGTGATGCAGTGCAGTGCAGGTCATGTCAATGTGGTTTTCCCCCTCAAACTATCAACGCACACCGCGAAGGAAAGAACATACATAAAGAGCGCAAAGCCGGTGCAAATTTATATTGCAGATTTTTAGACGCACCCCATAAAAGGGCGTATTATAAATCCCAAAATTTTGGCTACCGTAATAGCCGGTTATAAGCGCTATTAGCATCGCAGCCAAAATAACGCGGGCTTCACGTTCAACTGAATCGAGCCGAAAGACTTTACTAGGTAAGTGATCTACTGGAGCAGATGATAGGTTAGAGAGAGATAGACAGGGCCTGATCCAGACTTAAGGGTTAAATCCATAAGTTTGCTGAGGCGCAAGATAAAGTAGCCCTTTGGCACCTAACTCAATCTTGAATACGGCCCTATCTCTCTATCCATCTTCAGTCTGGCTCCTAGATTTAAAAAAAACAAAAACAAAAAAACCAGCAGAGTCCTGCATTAAACCCCTTTGTGACCATCAATCCCAGGGCCCTATAATACCCAAACAAGCTTTACCTTGTCCAATTTGTCCATAACATCTTGGTTCTGTTGTTTCTGTTGGATGAAAATACACAGTCACTGTACAACACAGCAAACGGTAGAAGACTTACACACAGGACCTAGTTTTTTTTTGTTTTCCCGTTAAAGCAATCCCCAGACCACCTGCACATAGGAGAATCAGACATACTACGTGCTGAACTAATCCAGTGCCCACAACTGGTCTTGCATGGCAATATGGCACAGGTCTTGCCAAACAGATACACTGTAATGGAGATGACGTGATGAAAAATCAGGCAAAAATAACAACTTGTGAGACTGTTGCAAGTTTTTGAAAGAAAGTAAGGGGCACAATAGAAAACATTATCCAAGGAGGAATAAAACAACATTTAAGCTCAGCCTAGTAGCAGATGTCGGCCTGATAACCCTTTCTGCATGGTGGGTTAATCAGACATCGGCACCGTTACTCACACTCAAGAATGCTATGGCCTTGAGCTTTATCTCATACGTCTTCACTATCTAGTTCCAGACTAGTGGAAAATGAAGTACAAACAAATCTATCGCT
>WWET01000932.1:450033-468187 GCA_011038615.1 Limnodynastes dumerilii
TTGGTACAACCTCACCTAGAATACTGTGTTCAGTTCTGGAGGCCATATCTCCAGAAAGACATAAATACATTAGAGACTGTGCAAAGAAGAGCAACTAAAATGGTCCATGGCCTGTGTCACACATCATACAAAGAAAGGCTAGAGGAACTAAACATGTATAGCCTGGAGCAGAGAAGGGAGAGGGGGGACATGATAGCAGCTTTCGCATATATCAAGGGTTGTGACCGGCTAGAGGAGGGGGCATTTATCAAATTAGAGGTGTAATAGAACACGAGGGCATGGATATAAACTGGAGGGTGGTAGATTCAGAGGAAATATGCAGGAAAATGACGTCACTAATAGGGTGATAGATAAGTGGAATATTCTCCCATCTGAGGGGGTAGAAGGTAACACAGTAGAACAGTGTAAACATGCTTGGGGTAAATATGAGATCCTAAAATCTCAAACTAAATTGCGGGTAAACAGAGTCTAGGGTCAGTATAGTTTTAAATAAACAACTGGGTAGACTTGATGGGCCATGTGTCACTTTCTATGTTTCTGTGTTCTATGTAACATGTTTGGGATAAATTTTAAGGTTTTCTTAAATCTAAACTAAATTGGGGGTCAAATACGGTCTGGGGTCAATATAGATGAAAAAAAATAGGCAGATTGCCCGGGTGGCTCTTCTCTGCCATCACTTCTATGTTACTACAACTTATAGAAGAGTGGAAGGATTTATGTAGTAAAAGGGAACTTTCTGGTGTAACTGAACAAGAAAAACCCCTTCCTATTGGTTGTAACTTGAGATGAGATGGGTTTAGGCTCAGCTCAAACTTGGTTTTCATAAAAGACAACATATAAAACAACATATAAAGTTTACAACTAAAAGCAACAATTATTCTAGAGCACAATACAGAAAACACAAAGGCCGGCTGTCACAAAAAATCTCATTGGAAGTTCATTGTTAGAGGTACCAGGACACCTACTTGTGACACCAGGCCGTTCAGTTGTTCCGACAGCTGCCGCAGACTGTCCGTCGACGAGACAAACCTGGCAGACGAATTGACACGCGTTATATGAACAGATGCATTAAAGCGCTGTAAACTCATTCATCAGCATGGTCAGATGATTGCACTGGAGGTTACATTTGTGCAATCACCCCTGCATTAACTATCCACTACAGACAATAATCCCAACTAGTGGCCATTTCTACAGACAAAGAATTCCCTATAAAAAAATAAAACAAACAAACTGCAAAAGAAACATGTATTTCAAATAAAAAAAAACTAAAAGTGTGTTTATAGCGTGCTGCTGTGCGTTCGATCTTTGACTTGCAAATCCCGGATACTACACAGAAGCATCTAGTCATGCAATACAATGACGCCATCCACACACTGACACTGCAGGGGCTCTACAGCAGGCCTGGCCAACCTGTGGCTCTCCAGGCGTTGTGAAACTACAAGGCCCAGCATGCTTTACCTGCAAAAGCCGATACCTGACAAGTCATGCTGGGACCTGTAGTTTCACAACAACCTGGGGAGGCGCAGGTTGGCCAGGCCGGCTCTGGAGGAGGAAGCTCGGTAACCTGGATGATGTGAATGGCAATGTTTCAGGATATGGAGCTGAAGTATATTTTATTCTCCCTATTTTAACTTCTGAAAGTGGATGCAATGAGCTACTTGTCTCCTCATTAATATAAAACTATACGAGCTGCCACTCTGATATCATGCCAGTTATAGAACCAATGACTGGATCCCCATTTAGGAAGGGTACCTATGTAACCATTTGCGTAAGTACCCTGTGCATTCCTACTGCGCATGCACTCGCAGGCCAGTTACGCATGGAACACCGCACCATCAATGCTACATTCCGGGCATCAACTACCTATGATGGTGGTGGTGTAACAGCCTGCCGCGCATCCCCGGGGCACAAACAGCGGCTGGCGTAATCTATGCTAATCGTACAGTAAGGTCTTGGCTAAGCCCTTAGGTAAAGCCTTTTGGAACACAGGTCAGTGCGTGCAAGGGGAGTGTATTACCCTCGCACGCACTGACTTTTCTCATGTGAAAAGTCAGTGTATGGGAGCCATGGACAAGCCATGATCAGGTTAATAATTATCCTATGTCAATCCAGAACGGAGGAAAACATGTTTGGACGTCACAGATCTATCCGTTTCAGATGTTAGAACATGGCTGTCAGAACACTGGCCAAGATCGGTCTAGACCATGCCCTTTATCTGTCCCTGAGCACAGTAAGATACCTTTGCAGATCGGATCTATGCACTGAATATAAGTGACACAGGTAAGTTTACTTGCCGTCATACGCAACTACCACATAAAAACACACACACACACACACACACAGGTAAACGCACCAAAAGCACAGACAGACAGCTACAAAGCTCAAATAAGACGTGGCCAAATATGTTGCACAACAGTAGTGCTGTACACTGTAGCGTAAACTATAAAAATGATGAATTATGCCAACACATCAGCAGTAATAGGAACGCACTAAAACAATAAACAATAACAAAAGCCATATACGTTTTTATCCTCTTATTGTGTGTGGAAGCACAGGCACAATACAGCGGCAGCCGTTTCTGACAATTTGGAAAGCTTTCACAGTGTCGTATCCCAATACAAGGGTAAGAAATTGGTCCCGGAAAGTCAGTCTCCAAGGGCTGGATTTACTAAGCTGCGGGTTTGGAAAAGTGGAGATGTTGCCCATAGCAGCCAATCAGCTTCTAGCTCACATTCTCTAGTATGGTATGTAATAAGAAAGTGAGAACTAGAATCTGATTGGTTTCTATGGGCCTATCTGGCCCTATATGTTATGCTGCACATAGTGCAGAAGACATAGGGCTCTATTTACGAAGATCGTTTTCATATGATAAAGCCCGTTATCATATGAAAACGAAGAGTTCCTTCTTTACAATGCTATCATCGCCATGGAAACTGTGGCGACAATCGCGTTAACACCTCCGATCACTGGCCCGCTCTAATGAATGCGGGCCGGCATATACTAAGTGTCAGCGCGGATTTTAACAATCCGTGCCGACATGTTAAATAACGCCATCTGAAGATAGTGTTAGGGTAAGTATTCCAGCAGTCTCCCCATATACCCCCCTTTTCTTCCCCCTAATAGCTGTTATTAGGGGGAGGAAGAGGGGGGTACATATCGAGAGACCGCTGGAATACAGTTAAGTAAAAAAAAAACATTAAAATCTAAGTAAAAAAAAATATATTAACTAGTTTTAATAAAATTCTATCTAATATACCTATTCAATAAAAAAAAACACAAAAAAAAGAAACTGAAGCATTAAAACTTACCTTTCCGGGCTCTCATGCTGGCGCATGCACAGTGATTTTGCCTTTTGAGACTTGAAATTTTAAAAGTTCCAAAAGGCATCTACTGCGCATGTGCCAGAACTCCATAGCCCAACGATGTCAGCGAAAGGCTCGCTGACTGTCATGGGACCTCGCCAGAGGAATAAGTATTAATAAATACTCCCCTTGGTCCTGCTAGGCTGCGAGGCGCAGTGAGCCTGGTTGCTATCATTAGCGCTATGGCAAGTCTAGCTAACCTGTGTTGTGAAACTACGAATCCCAGCATGGTTTATCAGGTATCAACTATGGCCATTCAGTCAACGTATGCTGGGACTTGTAGTTTCACCTGGAGAGCCGCAGGTTGGCCAGGCCTGGAATAATGCCTTAAAGTACCTGACCATGTATCCTGAATACATTCTGCAGACATCAGCTAATAATATATCCTTTGAATAAACATCCTTACAAAAAACAATTATCAGTCATTTGAAAAATGCTGTCACATCTTCCTGGGGACAAAGGCTGAAAAAGACAGGCTGATAAGAAAGATAAACAAGTAAGCCTCAATAGGAAATGGCTAGGAGGGATCTACTAAGATAAGTGGTATCTCTCAGGCTCACTAGTTACCAAATAAGCAGACCTTTCAACATGACCCATTCCAGTAGCTACCAAAATCTCCGCTCCTGAGCTTCCAAATGTTAATAACTATGGTGATCACCAGGTTGTCAACTAAAACCAGGTGAGTGTGAATATTGGAAACTCAGGAGCAGAGTATTTTGTACCTAATCGAAGGGTCTGAATAAATCCTATAGACGGGTGTCTTAAACTGGATTAACCAGGACATTAGTCCTATTTGCTGGCTGGACCCTCCATCTGAAAATTATGGACCAGGCTTTGACTTCTGGTTGGATACAATTAAATTTCACTCCGTGCAAGTGCCAAGAAGAATGACACTTCAGACAGAGAGGCAGGGTTGAGCTCACAAATGGACTTTTTTTAAGAATGAGGAAAACTTAGTTAAAAAGGAAACAAGGGCACTAAACTGTTTATGGTACATAAAGTATACCAAAACAAAATATGACCATAAAGGTAACACACACCACAAGGGGTAATGCAGTTTAGAAGTGTGTGTCCGTGGTATGAGAGAGAAATACTGGCACAATGACCAACGCTTCCATATTTTACAAGTGACTTGAAATACATGATATTTTTTTTCCACATTAAAAACAGGAAGAAAAGAATCTATCCAAAGCAGTTTGTTCTCTTGCTGAAAAAGAGGATTTGCTTTTATATGGCTCGGAGCCAGGATTCCCAATAAGAGAAAGTGTTTAGAAGAAAAAAAGTAGCCCTACTGACTTTGGGAAGTAGTTGCTGTTCCGGCGATTACTATTTCGACAGTGATGGCAGGCGACAGCCTAATATAAACTTGAAGAGGTTTTGAGCTTAGAAATAGTGTATTTTGGCACAGGGACACTGTTCTAATTTCGACAACCCCTCATTTAGCTGGTTCCCGTTACCCGTACAATGCACTAAGCTGTGCTGTCTTCTACTGGTTAGAAATTAGGATTATTTTAACGCCAGACATACATTCCAATACTCTTAGACAGGTGTCACGGTAAAGAGTCTCTCGTGAGAGAAAATCGCTGCCGTTTCAGTGCCGTCACGTTAATTGTCGGAAATCAGATCGTCGGAACGGCAAGCCACACCCGTGACATTAGCCCTGGACAGAGTGCCAGTCACACCTCAGACAGTGGGTTATCAGGGGAACTTTCTGTTGGGGTTCTAGAATTATCCAAGACATCCTCTGATAAGATTTCAGCATCGTGAACATCTCTCTCCAAGATTACCTGCGAGGACACACAACAGGGATTAGTAACGAAACCTGGGGGCTACACGGAGGGAATGGCAGAAAAACATAGATATTAAAGACATATGAAGGATAAAATAAAGCCTGAAACTGCACTGACACAAGACAAAAATACGCAATACAAAAAAGAGGAATAACTCTGGAACAAAATAACAACACTTCAAATAAAACTCCATGTAAACAACCATTTAAGCTCCAATGGTAGAGCATCTTTATCTTCCATGTCCTCAGAGTTCAAAAGTAACATGACGCATTACATAATCAAATGCAAATACTCCCCCAATACTCCTCAAATAACCTTTGACCCTCCAGGTTTTGTGAAACTACAGCTCCCAGCATGCGCCAGCAGCAAAGGCAAAGCTGATACCGTGCAAGGCATGATGGAACTTGTAGTTTCCCCAACATCTGCATTGCTGCAGCTTGCCTATTGCTTGGTATAGGTTTAAACAGGTCACTAGTGCAGACAGAGGTGCTCCGGGCGTTGGGAGACTACATCGCCCATCATGCTTTGTCAGGTATCAGGTGTGCTCATGTTATGTTGGAGCATGCTGGGAGCTGTAGATTCATAGCTGGAGAGATAAAAGGCGGCTGGATTATGAGTATCTGTTTACTAAGCACCTGATTCTAATGCTTGCACTAGAAGTCCCATGGTTGCTATTGGTGACAGACATGCACAAAGCTCTTCATACACAGCAGCTATGGCTTGATCTATAAAGCTTTTGGCTCGTTTTACATCTATGTAGGAAGCAGAAGCCTTCATCATAAACTAAAACATATCCCCACTGTTTTGGAGAGTACATAAATTCATGATCACAGATCTGTTGCTGACGGAGAACAGATCATTTTGGGAACGTGCTAGACAAAAGCTGAGGTTTACACCATGAAGTAACGTGTCCGTGACATTTCACCCTGCAGGATTTTCCAGTTTGGTCAGTTATGGAGCATTTGGGACGTGGGAGGAGGTGATGAAAGATTTTAAGAACACACTTGTCAGCGTGTAACATCCTTCAGCCGTCCTGACTCACACCTTATAATGAAGCTTTCATTTAAAGGGAAAAACAAAAAGCAACTTGCCCTTAAACGTATGTTTAGACAATCCTTTAAAATAAAAGTATACAAAACAATTGTGGATCCAGAATGATTAATGTAGCAGGAAATGCATTTGTTGACATGAAAGGATTTGTGTGCGTAGCTGAACTTTGGACATCCTTGTACTGATAGACAGCCCAGGTATAGGCAATGCTTGTTTATATAGCACTGTTGTCTGAGTGAAATGTGTCAGGTATGTGAGGAAGTACCAAAGGGAAATAAAGCACATTCCTTCAGCTAACTCCATCCAGATCAAAGATCACATTACAGGGGGGTTGGACAAAATGATTTACAATTCAGGATATAAACGGAGCAGCAAGATTTATTATTTTTTTTATCAGAAAATATATGAACTCAATATAAAATGGTTCAGAATATTATATTTCACTAAACTACTCCCATGGTTGGGGGTAGATCACAGAATATAAGCTAAAAGACAACAAAGGAAGGCATTAAAGCTGATCCAGACTTAGGCTGGGTTCACACATACATTTTTTAGGATGAACTAACATCGGTCTGGATTCAGAGTTTGGGAGTAAGGGTAAAACAGGTGCAAGTACACAGCGCGGCTAAACCATTTTGCAAAGTGAGGGGTGCTCATTAATCTTAAATATTTAACATGCAGAGAAAATACATGACTTTTGCCCACAGAACTCAAATACTGCATAGTTTTATGTTTAATCTATGAAACAGTGTTGAGCTGGGCAATTTCACCTCTTAAATATAATTATGCTTTCACAATATAAATTTGCCTCCCCTTGCAGTTCAACATGGTACGGCTCAGGTCTACACTTGTGCCTAAAGAAGGTTTAAGTGTAGCTCTGAATCAGCCCCATCTTGTCAAAGATTCTAGTCTGACCTGCTCAACGATGTTCCTCCCATACACACCGCTCTCTAGTTTCCTATGGATTAATTCACATCCTGTTCAAATATACCTTTGCTGCACTTATATGCTCCCCCACAAGGTGGCGATATATGGAAATATGAATAGTTCTCCCTTAGATCGTGTATCGGTACATACTGAAGTTTTCTCCAGACATCAATGTCCTGAAAATCAGAAACTCCTCCAAAAAAAACCCTTGATGCCATACAGTTTCTGACAATTCTGCAGCATAGTGGGACAATACACACTGGCAAGATATCAGAGCAATTGTGATTGGCACAATAATTGTCAATTGCTGTTAACTTCCATTCTGTTTTTATTCTGTTTGTGGGCATGTCTGGGAGCAGTTGCTGAGAGGGGGAGCTGTTTTACAGCAGCCATTTTAGAGACTTTAAGGGGTGTCTCCTAGGTAAGTTGGCTCTCAATTTATAAACATATATATGGGACCCAACATTGGGACTCTCAATTTTAGAGTAAGGACCACCATATACAGAAAGGCCTTGACGGTGGCTGGTGGCTTATCCCATATTTGATCAAATATGTGGAAGGAACATTTCTGTGTTTTATTTTACAGATAGAACAGTAGAGTTTGTTACTGGTTTATGGCAGTGTTGCTGGGGCAATTTTTTCCTTTTGTTTCTGTGGCTAGCAGACTAACCCCCTGCCTTTCACGCACCTGTTTAACATATACCTAGAAATTGATTGAGCAACTTCCATTCTGTTCTTACACAATAATTGTCAGACAACCATCCAGTGTGTACCAGAAATAAAAGTGCTAAACTGGGACAAACCACAAGCAATATGATTTTATTATTATTATTTTTTTCTCTAACATGCAAGGAAAATCCTGGCTTCCTTTGCTTATTACACACAAATCTACTTCACCAAACAGGACAATAAATTCCAGCAAAGCAGAAAGAACCAGTGACAACACTGATGCATGAGATTCTTTATTACGTTCCTGTACACAGACATATAATTAGAATAAAATGCATATGTTTTTTACAGTTTGTGTTGTCATCTACGACACAAGGCAGCGGCATAAGTACTGCCCTGAGATTGGTCGCTAGGCCTCTATACACAGCAACTGCAGAGGAATGGCCGTGACACTGATACGCTTGATTTGTAGTAATCTTTATATCCTGCCAGGGTTATTAGATTGCAGGGGGCCAGCACATGCCAGGACTGCTCAGGGAAAGGACGGCTGATAAAAGTGAGAGACAGGCAGCACCAGTGATCCCGGACAAAGGCGTCCATTAAGGCTCACCAACAGCGACAGCCTTTCAAGGGAAACTGCGTGGGTAATCGCACGACTGGAGACATATTTATTTGCTCTATTAGGGATTAATTAAGATTCGTATTCCTTATGTTATGAAAGACAACGCCCCCACATCATGAAGCATTAAAAACAAAGGCAAACGTTAGCTTTTACATTTTTAGCGTAGCTTATTATCATATAATAGTATGACATAACGAGCAGGTAAGGTAAGGTAAGATAAGCTCCCGGAGACATTCTGCTAAGCAGCTGACACAAGTTACACAGGAAGGACTGTCCGGATCAAATATTCAGAGCAACGTCTATCTAATCTGCTATTTCCTCTCCCAGCTTAGCCAATAGCACAAGATCTACACCAATGAGAGCAGAGGTAACACGATGCAGATATAAGGAGGACCAAAAAACAACATTAATCTGATCAGAGGCAGGAAGTGTCGCTTTAGGACACAAGACAACATAAAGAGCAAGCCTGGCCATCCTGGGGCTCTCCAGGTGTGGAGAAACTACGAATCCCAGCATGCTTTCTCAGGTATCAGCTATGCCTGTGCATTTAAAGCATGCTGGGACTCGTAGTTTGTCAACACCTGGAGAGCCACAGGCCTGATATAGAGGGTGAGGAGAGGACACAACACTTGCACGCATCGATTTATGGACCCTGACCGCTACCTTAAGATTAACAAGTCAGCTCATTTAAACTGGGCTGGAGACAGTATAGGGCACACAGCATGGTCTCACTGTACAACTTACATACCCCCCACCCTTATGTACGGTAGCGCCCCCCATCGGAAAGCCTGTGAATACACTTTCAGCACAGAAGATCCAGATCTGTGCACAGGCAGCGTGCATTTTACAATCATTAATGACCATTTTTCACAAGTCTGGATCTGTCCTATGTTCTGTAGCTCAACTCTAAACAAGAGTTTATAAATGATTCAGGATGTGTGCAATAAGCAAAATCAGCCAGCGTTTCCTCGCATGCAAATTACTTTTCCTTATTTGCACCCTTCACATTGTAATATGGTTTACACATTTTACACTCCCAACTCTGGATCAGCCTCTAAAGCCGACATTCTGACAAACATCTAGGCCCGGATTCACAGTTAGGTAGTTTCCGTCTTACGTACATTGTGCCGGATCCAGAACTACGTCCGTCTTCCATAGACGGACGTATTTCAATAAACAGTGGCTACTGCGCATGCGTAGCAGCTATTGTACGTAATCTGCGTATCGTTTCTTCGTTTTCTTTTAGACCGCATATACGCAATCTACGTATCGAAGCGATACGCAGATTACGTACAATAGCTGCTACGCATGCGCAGTAGCCACTGTTCATTGAACTACGTCTATGGAAGACGGACGTAGTTCTGGATCCGGCCCAGTGTTTTAAGAATTGAGCTACTACACATGCGTTATTTACGCTATCTATGTAACATTTCTGTACGTAGACTGCATAAGCATGGTTTTAGACCGCGCTTACGCAATCTAAGTACAGGAATGGTACGTAGATAGCATAAACTACGATGCCTGCGTAGTAGCGCAATTCTTAAAACAACGTTCGTAAGACGAAAACTACCTAACTGTGAACACGGACCCTTTTACCCTTAACACGTCAGAACTTACAGAAGCCGTCCTACCACAGCTATGGTTCCGATGTCTACCTAGCACCGCAACAGAAATCATAAACTAACCATATCAACTATACAAAACACCAACTCACAAGTAGTACTATAATAAAAAACAAAACAACCGGCTACTAATAATACTTCCAGGTGTTGTAAAACAGGGTCATGACTTAACGAATGTGAGAGCAGCTCTGTTTATTTCCAAAGCAATTTATAAATACAATATCATACACAGTTTTGTGACAGCAGAACATGCTTATACACAGGTCATCTGTAAGCATAGGATCTACCTTGTGACAGCAACTGACAGACACGCTGAGGATAAAGAACAGATTTTTATTTTTACATGGAGTTTTAACATCGGTGCATAGGGGTAGATCCAGAACTACGTCCGTCTTCCATAGATGGACGTAATGTTCATTGAATTACATCCGTCTATGGAAGACGGACGTAGTTCTGGATCCGGCCCATTGTTCCGTTTATTCTTCATTTATACAATCATTTGCACTAAGAAAAATGAGAAAATGCAAGACAGGAAACGAAGAATGACAGAGGTTTCACCTAAAACAATAGTAATGTTCACTTGTGTTTAATAATCCACAGTTGCCTTATCACCGTGGAGGCAGCCATTTTGTGAGAGGAATCGAGGTTGTATAGTAGACTCGTATTGCCCAATGAATGGGGCTATCTCCCCACCGTGCAGCCCTGATCCTAACAGGACTGGCCCAGCAGTGGTCGGATCGTTCAGAATGATTATTGCAGGTCTGGTCAACCCGTCTCTCCTGGTGTTTTGCCACTATGAGAGCTGAGTGCTTTGTACAGGTGGTTAATGCAAGGCTTGATATATATTTGGAACTCTAGCAGCCAGGTTAATTATATATACACATGTATTGAACCTGCTGAAGTTCACTTACCTCTTGAAGTCCTATCTTCTCCGGTCGTGTCTATTAAACAGAGAAGCTGACGTCATGTCCGCTTCCCAGCAGTAACAGCGGGTGGGGGGTAAAGGAGACGTGACTGCGGGTGGTGCCGCAGCAGCTACATCACAAGCATCCATCTCTTTGGACATTTGCGAGCTATGAAAAACATAGTTTCCCAACACACGGAGAGTCACGGGTTGACCAGTCCTGGTACAGCATGTGATCAGCTTAAGATAACCAGCCTCCTCCATGGATTCAATAAAAGCATGCGCATGTGGAGATGGACGCTTAATAACGAGTCACGAATGCAAAAAACAAATGCACAAACGTAAACACAATCACCATAAATAAACACAAACAATACAGAGCGGAAGCGCTGCAGAGAAGCTTAAGCCAAGCGAGAGAAGAGAACGACCACCACCTGCAGCCCCTCACCTTCATGTCTTCCAATGCAGGGATGGATACCCCATTGGATCTATGAAGATCGGACACTAGACCTTTCAATATGGCCTCAATCTGAAGACCGTGAGAGAAACGAGAGAGAGAAGAGGGGGGAAAAACAGAGAGATAAGCAGCCAGGGCAACCACTTTACGGTAAGAGAAATCAGCAATTGTATTATTTGTTTGCACTGGTCACCTGTGCTTAACATTCATTCCTTCATAGAGAACCCCCACTCCCTGATCCCTCATTACACTATGGATCGTGCCGATAAAGGAGCAATAGCCAGAACCCCATCCAAACAGATCACAAGCTTCATCCCCAATTTCACCACCAGGGGAGGCAAAGGACAAGCAGAGATTAATCAGAGAGATAGAGACTTCTAATTGGCCAATCAGTAAATTCTCTCAGAGAGCTCCTCCCACAACACACAATGAAGCGATTCGGCAACACTGTCCAATTACACTAGCAAACAGCACTTAGGGATAACTATTAAGACAATGGCTGCATCATCTTCATCATCATCAGACACTAGAGCCCAAACTGGCACTTTTGTTTTTTTGACACAGGTCAGCTGACAAATTCAACTCACTAGTTGATGGGTCACACACAAATTTCATACATATAAGCCGTTATCACCGGCAATAAATAAAGGTTTACAATTCATATTATCTGGATCGCGTTTAAAAAAAAATATATATAAAATGTTCTGCCTTTATAAAGGGCTTGAGTGATTGGTCACCTAATTTCCATGCACGATGATCAAGCATTAATAAAGAAACGCAATATCATTTCAAATACCTAGTAAACATATAACACACACTAATATTTTACTATAAAGACATAGGTCCGAAATCAGTTACGTTGTTTTCATCTTACGTACGTTCTTTTAAGAATTGCAATGCGTAGTAGTATTTACGCTATCTACGTAACATTTCCGTACGTAGATTACGCAAGTGCGGTCTTCAATTCTTAAAGCAACGGACGCAGGAGGAAAGCGACGTAACCGTGAATCCGGATCATATTTGTTATGATTAACACGATAAAAGTGACAAGAAGGAGCTGCTAATAGAGCAGAGAGGAAGTGGATGTAACTATCGTTCACTAAAACAGTGATAAGGAATCAGAGATATACTGGGCTACGATTAAGCCTCAGACACTTACCGGGTCTGGGGAAAGGCGGTTCGGGGTATCAGGATGGCTGTTCGACTCTTTTCCCCTTTTCTTCTTCTTACCTCCTGCAGGAGCTGGAGGGGTTGTTTTCTGTTGATATTCCTTCAGCTACAAAACACAAGATCACAATCACATTCAGCAAAACCACCAAACACTAAATAATAGAAATACGTCAGGCGGTCCGAGATTGGAACCGGTTTGGGAGAAGTTTGTTAATGGTGCCTTTGATCTGGTGCAAAACATTTATTAGAGGATAGCGTAGGTCATCCTTACGGATGTTGTTATGACAAGATGATTTGGCAAAACTAAACCTAAACCTTATTTTTTAAATTGAGGCCCCGTTACACAGAATTAAATACCGATGATCAAATTAATCAGCTGCTCACATGTTAAAATCTTGTAAATTCACTATAACGAGGCTATCCAGAGTTTGAGAGGAAAGGCCAAACAAGCGGAAGTTTAGACCTGGGCAAAACTATGTTGAACGTCGAGGAAATGCAAACTTAAAAAGTGAAAACAGAATTAACATTTTCTTGCTCATCTCTTTAAAATGAACAGTATGAGTTCTATGGGCAGAAGCATGAACGTTAATTTGCACCCTTAACATTGCAACATGGTTTTACTCAAGTCTGATCGGCGCTGCTTAAATCTCATGGGATGGTCTGCAAGTATTAATAGCTGGATGAACCCGTGATGTTCAACACCCACTAAACATTAACCAACCATAAATGCAAAAAAGTCCACCATGGGAACTGAAAATAAAGTACAATAGTAAAGGTGTAATAATGGTAAAATTAATTGCTATATATCATCTGTAATATGGGTCTTGAACTAGTACTATAGCCATTAAGATGCATGTAAACAAATGGCAGAGAGAGGCATTACAGCAAATAAAAAAATACTATCATTTAGGTGGGAATAATCACAGTATACTGTATATACCACTTACATGTCTTTCCCTTCCAACATTTTTTATTATTGGGACTATTAACATGTAAATGTATTTACCTAGCTTTAAGAAAGCTACTAAATGCCTCCTAATAATGCCAAGCCCTAACCATTTAAACATCCCAGCGAGTGTAAGCAGGCGGAGAGCAGCCCACAAGCTCATTGTTTGACGAATAGTTGCAGCTTTAAGCACAAGTGAACAGTAAAAAAAGTCAGTGGGAACAACAAAGCTGCCACCGCCAAGCTCAAGAAATGAGTACTTCCATTTTGTCGAGCCACCGCTTTCTCTGGTATGCAGTAAAGAAGAAGAACAGTGTTTTTTAAAAGGACAATAGACCATTTGTGGAGAACTGTACTGTATATAAAAAAATAAAAAAAAGATAATCCTGGCACAGCAAACAAATGATCTAAATGTCAGATAATGAAATATTGTGCAAAAAAATAAATGAAAAAATAAAATGTATCTGTTAGCGGTCATACATTTCCTGTCATTCAACTGCACCCTTTAGATAACAAAACATACATGTATGTGTATGTATATATATATATACACATACATACATATACACACACACACACACACATTCTTTTGTTTATTCTTAACATTTATCTATAATCCAGCATCCAAACAAAATAAGCCAACAGTGTCCGGAACACGCTGAAATGCTTTAAAATTCTGGATGGCGTTCATATATTTAAACATTACTCATAATTACACATCACCAAAAAACTAACTCATTAACCACCTGGCACACTCCTCTATCTACACTGTGCACATGTTGTGCAAACATACTCCTAAAGCCTGGCTGGTCAATAATCCCTAACTCATCCAAGACACCCACCTCTGTCTGCACAGCACACATGGCTTTAACCAACTCATGAGATCAATATCATCATAGAAAATCTTTACACATATTTATTTAATTAATGCCACCAATTAAAGTTATACAAATCTTACTGTTCAGAATATAAATTGCATAAAGAAATAATAAATTGCGAGCCATGATATCCCAATTTCAAAATACTTCATGATTGCACGTACACTCTGGTCTATCCACACAGCACTGAAAAACCCCTAATACATAGGCAAAACAAAGATGCAGAATCCAAAAAATCTCGGTATGACACCCAAAAGGTTATTAAAACCTATGTGTCATACAGGACCAGCCGGGAGGAATTTGGTGCTGTAGTACAGCAAAGTCTTAGCACACCTACCCCTAGATATTTATTAGGCATTTACAGCTGGCAAAGGCATTTTTGTACCTCATCTCCTGCATCCTGGCAGCATGATCTGTCAATCCCAACACGACACCAAGCAAAACCCTTCTTTCTAATCTAAAAGTCATACACCTGTATGTATCCCTGTACTATGATCTGCCAATTTTATCTTTTTAAAAACCTTACTCTATGGCCAGTCTCGCTATATATCCTGCCCAATTGTTTATCAACCTTATACCTGTCCTTCACCCATTCCAAAATAGCTGACTATTAACCCACCTGCCCCTGTAAAATGTCTGTCACAACTATCCACCCAGCCCCTGTATAAGGCCTGTCACTCCCCACCCAGCCCCTGTATAAGACTATAAAACCTGTCACTTCTTTGCTGGCGCCTGTTCAATGTCTGTCACATCCTAAGCATCTCTTTTATAAGGCCTGTCACCCCCTATCTATCCTTGTATAAGATCTGCCTCCCCTACCCATTCTTTAAATAAGACTCATAACTCACCTCCTTATTTATCCCTTGTAAAAGACCTACCTATACATCCATAGTATAAGACCTGTCCCACCTCACTCACTGTATACCCACCAACACCAATATAACAACTGTAAATGGCGTGACACCGCCTAGCTACCCCCTGTATAAGACTTGTCAACCACTAGCCTGCCCTTGTATAAGACCTGTCACCCTCTACAACAGCTGTCCCACCCCCTGTATAAGACCTGTCATCCCCCCCCACCTCTGTATAACACCTGCCACCCTCTATCCACCCCCTGTATAACACCTGTCACCCCCTGTATAACATGTCACCACCTAGCCTGCCCCTGTTTAACACCTGTCACCCCCTAGCCCTAAGACCTGTCGGCCCCTATACAACAACTGTCACCACCCTACCTCTGTATAACACTTGTCACCCTCTGGCCTGCCCCTGTATAACAACTGTCACCTCCCCCTACCTCTGTATAACACCTGTCACCCCCTAGCCACCCCTTGTAGAACACCTATAACCCCCTCACCAAGCACTTGTATAAGGCGTATAACCCCTATACACCTCCTGTATAAGGCCTGTCACCCCCTGCCCTAACCCTGCATAAGGCCTGTCACCCCCTGCCCTAACCCTGCATAAGGCCTGTCACCCCCTGCCCATCTTGTCCACAGACCCTTATCCTCACAGGCTGACCTAAGCACTTGGGCGTATAACCCCTATACACCTCCTGTATAAGGCCTGTCACCCCCTGCCCTAACCCTGCATAAGGCCTGTCACCCCCTGCCCTAACCCTGCATAAGGCCTGTCACCCCCTGCCCATCTTGTCCACAGACCCTTATCCTCACAGGCTGACCTCTCTCTCCTCAGTAGATGCTGTCACCTCCACACCCGCACTCCACACAACTGCCACCACCCCGGGGCCTGTCCACCCCAGCGGGCAGCGTCTATCGCTTACACAGACCCAAGACTCCGTGACAGACACCGGGAAGCGCTGTTTACCTTCCTCCGGGCCGATGCCAGCTTGTGCTGCCTGTCGTCAGCCATCCTGGGTCCGGCCGGTGAACACGTCACCGCGCACCCACAATGCACCGCTCCGCGCGCTCCCTGGCCGTGCGCGCTCCCCCCTCGTGACGTCATTGCCAGCTGTACCATCATCATCCCTGGAGTCGGGGGAGGAGAAAGGGGCGGAACAATTATTCATTTTACGTCCGTCACCAGCCTGGGCTCTGCCCTGCCCTGCCAGCATGACTTGTAGCCTCTGTAGACAGTGTCTATGCCAACAGCAAAAGAGCCACCTGTTCAGGACTGTAAAACCTCTGAGAAACTACAAATCCCAGCATGCTCCACCAAGCTAACAGCTGACAGGGAATGCTGGGACTTGTAGTTTACCAACAACTTTGGAGCCACAGTGGCCCACAGCTGCCACTAATGGCTCAGTTCAGTGTGAGGGCATTTGCGTGTGTTTTGCCCTCTCTCAGGATGACAGCTCAGAGGACCCGCCCCTATCAGGCTGATCCAGATCATGTGACCAGTCAGCTGACCGCGGGTGACTACAGCTCATCACAGGGATCTGTCAGAGCACATTTCCTATTAATCATTACAGCAGCATCAGGCTGGAGTCACCCAAAGGCACAGAGCTCCCCCAGAGGGACCCCAGCCAGGTTCCCTCTCTTACTCCCAGGCCTGGACACAGGCTCTGCAGGTGAGCTGTGGCCTTACAGTGGTCATATAGGTTCCAGTTCACTCCCTTTTATATTATTATACATCCAGTCCAGGCCTGGCCAACCTGTGGCTCTGCAGGTGTTCTGGAGCTACAAGTCCCAGCATGCTTTGTCAGGTATTAGCGATACCTATGCGGTTACAGCATGCTGGGACCTGTAGTTTCACCAGGTCACGTGTTGGTCAGGACTGCTTTGTTCTTTCTAATGTAAATCCCTGTATAGATAAAATCTGTTGGCTTTATTCTTAGTAAGACGTATTTTGCAGAGCCGTAGCTAGAAGTTTTAGTGCCAGGAGAAAAAAAAGAAATTAAATGGCAACCACAACCTTGTATTCCTAAGCAGTTCAACCTTAAAAATTAAGTTACTGGCACCCCACTCCGGCTAGACACCTTGGGTGACTGCCCCATCACACATCACTAGTTACGGAGCTGATATTTTGGCCGTATTTTCCACTTAAAATGGCTGGCACTATGGAACGTTTGCAACTGTGGATGTATTTGCAGTCATATATGCATATCTCAACCTCCATAATGTGGGTGATCCTATCGTTATCAGTAATTGCCACAGCAGTCAGGCAGGTGTATTTATTTTTTATTCCTACCGGAGATTCCTGAGGGGAGATGCCCCTGTCATCATCAAACAGATTGCAGTCTTTCACTTTAGAAACATGGGGCCGGATCCAGACCTGCTGGGTTCTCTTCCGTTCACCAAGGTGGTCGGGATGAAGCATTTATATTGTACAGTAAGGGTGGGATTAGGAATTTATGAGCGGATCAGCAATTGGATGGACAGCTGATGCGCTCATGTGACTTAAGGCTGCGCTATGGCAGCGTAAATCACACAGATATCTCGTGCGGACTGACAAACCCCTGCATATACAGAAAGCGGGGGGTCTGGATCCAGTCCTTAGAGTCTGTGGGCCAGATTTGAAAGCTGCGGGTTTGGAAAAGTGGAGATGTTGCCCATAGCAACTAATAAGATTCTAGATCTCATTTAATTATTACATACTAGAGAATTTCAACTAGAATTTGATTGGTTGCTATGGGCAACATCTTTACTTTTGCAATCCCGCAGAAAAAACGTATATGCTTGTGTCCTGCTCATTATCGTCTCTTTCAATCTATCTAGAACACCCTTAGGAATACGAGGAAAATGCAACAGTGGATTTAAATCACCGGTATGTACTATCTTATATCCCCTTAAATAAA
>WWET01000933.1:24835-36006 GCA_011038615.1 Limnodynastes dumerilii
ATATATAGTCATTTCACTGGAATTAAATAGTGGGCAGAGTTTGGCCGGAATGGGGGTGGAACTTATTCTGAATGATGGACTTGGAAGAAAACTTTTCAAGTGGTAACACTGTATCCCATAAGACATATTAGGGGGTAGGAGTCCCTGTCGGACCTCCCATTGCTGTACGCTGGCCAGGGAGCCTGTTCTGGGCCTTCCACTGGATAAATTTGGATGACATCATATCTCAATTTAGGAGGGACTGGCTATAAATGGAGTGGGTCTTACAGCAAAGAGGGTTTGTTTTCACTAAATAAGGTCATTTTTGGCATAGTTTAGTCAGACAGAGGCGGGCTTATTTTAAATAATGTTAAATTATGTTATTCACAAAATCTATTCATATTGCCAATCTGCTAATTATTTTTAAAATCTTAACAGTTACATCTCATTAATAAAGTTAATAGCCTGAAGATTTAAACCTGGGCAACACTGGGCCCTTCTGCTACTTGTTATATCATTTCTAGAAGAGTAATTCTATAAGACAAAACTAAATTTGAAGCAAAGCAATGTAATAATACTTAAAAAAAATGTAAGTAAAGCATATGAAAGCCATGTTGTTTTTCTTTCACTCTATAATGAAACACACAAGTGATGCTTAAATACCAGAATAAATTAAAATGTTTGTCAATAATTAAAGGGTAAGTTCCATGGGAAAAGTAGAAAAGGCTTTAAATTTATGCTTTTATTTATTCCATTTTGTACATGTACATCATATCATGCCTATGTGTGTGTATGTCCTAAGTGGATAAAAAGATGTGTTTACACATTTTGAGAAGTGCTACAAATGTTCATATTTTTGGCAAGTTAAAGTCATTAACATCAGTGGAGTGTTAAATACTTGGTAAACTCACCTAATTTACAACATATTTTATCTGCGTTGTTGCAGGTGTTTGCACTTCTGTTATTCAAATGCCAGTGGATATATAACCTAATACAACAAAAAATGTCATTATTTAAAAATCCAATATAGCATACAATATGAGTAAGAGGAAATACAGCATGCAATTATTCATTAATGAAAATCCTGCAACATTATCTACAGCTATAGTACAGCTTTAGTACAATGGCCCATATTCAGAGTACTGGACGTATAACATATACGTCCGGTGTTTAGCGATTTTTGCCTCTGCGCATGCGCAGGAATTTTAAAAAGAATATTTACTGCACATGTGCAGTAGTAAAAATCGCTAAACATCGGACGTATGTGTTATACGTCCGGTACTCTGAATACGGGCCAATATTGCAATATAGATCAGATAGTATAGGAATAGCATTGAAAAAAACTTACTTTCTTAACACTAACACTGATATACATCTATTCAATAAAATGTCTGCATCTATTACAGTATTTAATAGAATTGTAGCATCACAAAGCCCATCAAAGTTTCTGTGCCATATTGTATATGACAGAGCATGCTGGTGATCACTCTAAGTAATGTAATTGTTCACTCCTCAATTAGGTAGACCTTATTCAATGCATGTGATGTAGGAATAATAGATTGCTTATGCAGCTGGGTCTATGTGTGCTTTAACAAAATAGTATTTGAATTTGTAATGACAAAATTAAGGGAACAAGGGATGTGGATGTTTTGAAAGACCATTGTATGGTAGCAGTGTTGATTTGACTCCTCTAACTATTACCATCCATGCCTCTCAGCCTAACCTTAACCCACCATACCCCACAGCCTAACCCTAACCTTCACCTTTACCTTAGCCCGCTGCAAACACCACTGCCTGCTGCTATTGAGAACAGGGAATAGGTTCCTGTTCCCAATAGCAATGTTCTATTTGTAGCTCATTAAAATATAGCCAATAGCTATATTGAGTTAAGCTCACCTGCCCTGCTATTTAGCTATATAGTGAACTAAACCTCCTTTTATGTATGTGCTGACACATAGTGTTATATAATGTTTGTTTGGAGAGCCGGACCTCTCTTTTGTTCCTTGTAGTTACACAATGGTCACTTTGGTCCTTGGCTGCACCTCTCCATTTATATATACACTTGCACACATTTCATATATTTAAATAAAAGCGCAGCCTTGTGTTTTCTTTTTACTGTTACTAGTCTCCTTATTTGTTGAATTGGAACCTTTTTTTCTCCTCTGTGCTCTTCCTTCGCTCTCTCTGGTCCTCTCTTCCTCTACTCTGTCTACTTCTCTTTTATTCCATCCTGTCCCCCGTCTGGTCTTCCTAAGCTCTGTCTTCTTTTTCTGTGTTGTTCTGGAACTGTGTGTTACTGTGTCCTGTTGCTGAATATGAAGGTAAGTAGTTAGATGGTTAATTAGTAATTATGTTTAGGGTTATAGATATTGTAATCCTGAACATAGTAAGTGATGACATTAAAATATTCTATCTGGCAGGTGTCAATTTAATATCACGCAGTCATTTAGTGTTGACTTTTTTTTTTAACCCTCCTTGCCTGTTGCAAGACATGTGAATGTGAGGAATATGCACATACACAAAAATAGCAAAGGTGCAGAATGATCATGTTGGCTGTGGATTCATGTGCTATTATGATGTGTTTTACTAGGTCTTCAATGTATCTAAAGTTATTTTAAGCCCACTTGATTTTAGTTAGCATCACATGAATGATTTAGTTTAATGATTGGTGCATCATGGCTAATAAATGGTAACTTTTACAATATCTGCACCACATTTGCAACTCCCTTTTTCCATACTGGCACACTGGTAATAGCATATGGGCCATTTGTTTCTATTCTACCAGATCAAAATTGCCAGCCAATTTATAGGGACTTTATTTTAAAAAACCTAGGGGCTGACTCAGTGCAAAAGCAAAAAAACATGTGGTAATGTACACTTTGGTTAAATCATATTAAACTGAAGGGGAGAAACTTACTATAATTTCTAAAATAATTAAAGTAATGAGGTAGTATTTCCTAATGCAACTTAATTTGCTGCATAAAAATAATACTATTCGGTATTTGTGTGCAATCAGAAATGAGAATTTTCTCTGTGTGAAAAGAAATAAGTATTTGCATTTTTCACATGGCAACAGGAGTTGTTCATATACAAACTCAAACCTATGTTTACTGTTAAGCTGTGCCAACACAATACAATTTTTCCCAGCTCCTGACTTAAAACTTTAATAGCTGGGGACGTTGTACACTGACAATATACTGCATGATAATCAGGATGTTCAGAACAATTATACCTACTGCCCTGTGCCCATCGAGTCTATGAACTGTTTTATCATACACTGCCAATCTGTCCTGATTATCATTACATAAGTAGCCAACTATACTTACAAATTGTGAATCAGCCCACGCATGCTTAATTTAGAATGTCTGCTTCTCTCCTTGATATGCTCATTCTTAAGTGCTTTGCTGTGTCTTCACTAAATACGAAAAGAGTAATAAAGTAAACCATACTTATTAAATTTGTTATTGTCTCTTCAATATAAGAAGAGTACAAAAGCTGGTGTTCTAATACTAAACTAGTTGCCAAGGAAACAGAATGTATTGTTTATACGAGAGGTATGAGCACCCAATCTTTATATCATTAGTTGTTGTAACTTATATCATTCCAGTGTTACTTGGAAAAAACAACTGATTATTCTATGGCAATCAAAACTAAACTAATGTCTGAATATATTTGCCCTCCAATAAGTACCAGATGCAAATTACAGTTACAATCTTTCCAACATTAGTAATGTGCTGTATATTTCCAGAGTATAGCCCTCCTTTTTCAAAACAATGGACTTTGTCATTTACATTGTAATCGATAACTCATCAAAATGACTCTAATCCAAATATGAATGAGGCTGAATTATTGCCCAATTAACTTTCCCATAGACTGTGCTTAACTCACTCATATACTCAATTACAGAGCATGACCTTTTACAAATATAATTGTACTCATGACAACCAGAGAACCTACTGTGGTTGCTTTTATCCTCCAGAGGATTGTAAAGTTGCACAGGCTAAAGACATGTCTGCAACATTATCTTTTACAGAACTGTGGCACGTATATTCGTGCTGTTGATGCTAACAAGGTAAAGACATAAATTCTATATATCTGTTTTGTTTGCGCTTGCTTGACTTATTACTAAGTATTTGTGGATTCAATATCTAGTGGTGTAAGTAAATTAAAATATATTAATAGTATTGTACCTAATCGTTCCTTTTTCCAAAACCTACATTTTTGCATACATCTTTGTATTATTATTACGTCTTCCTTATATCATATCCCAGATCACATCCTGCACATATATGTATTGGGGGTAATTGAAAGAATCCTATACTGATCTGTGCAGGGTATGAACCTTGTGACTCTCTAGCAGTTGGATGGAGGAAGTGGTACTATGTACCTGGAAATAATTTCTTAAGTGTACTGTGTACCAACTTACTTGCACATATGCTTATTCCCAAGGTTTGTAAGAGCTCCTATGTACTACCATAAGCCTCCGTAGTGTACACCTGTAAAAGTAATGGTATGGAATTCTAGAAGTAAATGAAGAGAATGGCATTTGGTGATATATCTGCCATGTAAAATGAGCTTGCAATATAATAATCCATTATGTATTGCTTTTGAACGTCAACTAAAAAAATGACTTTTAATCAACTGAGGTAACTCCTAACGTATTTATCTTGCTGCACTTGCCCCAAAATTTGAATGTTAGGTTTAACATATAAGCTATATCATAAACATTTCCCTCACTCTGTATTAATACAGTGGGCAATATAACCAGCTATGCAGCACAATCAGTGACAGCTGCGATTAACAATGCATTAGCAAGCAATAAAAGAGAAGGTGAAAGGGATCTGCTTACTAAAGGCAATGGGGAAATGGACTATAATGCTAAATTACTTGTTTTCTACAGTAGGTCAACAACACATGATTCACAAAGATGAACTTTGCCTACTGTTAAATAATCACAATGTGGTTACCCATATTTATGGAGGATGAGTCAAGTTCAATAGTTTATGGCTATAATGGGTAAAAAAAAATATATGCAGTGAGGTCCATAAGTGTGGAAACACACTTTTAAAATGGAAATTAGTAACGAAATATTAATCCAGTGTCTACACATATGATCTGGGTGTGGCGGAAATCTTTTTAGGACATGTGACCAATATGAGGGCCATCTTGAAGTTGGCCATCCTGGATGCAACTCTAATTTTTGAAATGGGAATTCATGTGACATCCAACAGCAGAATTTCATAAGAAAAACAATGTTGTTTGTATTAATGGGCCTGATCCAGACCTACACATGAGAGCAGAGCGTATTACCGCTTCAGCGTAAAAACTTTCACTCCCATGACACTCCCCTTACTTGTACCTCCGTAAGCCGGCTGAACCCTACCCTAACTTTTCCCGGCGTCAGTACGAATTTTCGTAGCGATGCGCTGATCGTACCAGGCTAAGCACGCCCACTGTACAATTTAAGTGGCTCCCCCCGCCTACATTTCCTAACTCCAGCGTCCGTACTAACTTCGTAACATAAACACGCCCCGTCGTCGGAAAAAACGCAAAGAATGCGGACGCCTTAATCGCCGCTACGAAAAGGTCTTTGGAACGACCGGAAGTTGTCACTCTGCACATGCGCAGTGCGTTTTTTCTGCCGAATTTACGCTTACGACCAGCGCACGATCGCTTGCGAGCGTAGGTCTGGATCAGGCCCATAGTCCCCTCCTTTTATTGCCCCAACTTTGTTAACTTTATTCATTAATGTCACTACAAACATAGTTAAATCTAGAGAAGAATAAGAATACCAGAGAAAGGATAATGGTCAGATAGCAAATTCCCCTGAGGAGTGGGAAAACCAGCTAGATCCCAATTTATAGTTTCAACTCCACTAGATAGAACTAGTAAAAGAGAAAGTGCAATACAGGTGCTGGAGCGACTAGAATCACAGAATGCAGATAATAATAATGGACCAGATTCACACCTAAGAGTCCTGCCCCTCGTTTTTAGGTACTTTATGGCACTTAAGAGTGCCATAAGGCTACTTTAACTAACCGTGCGTAGTTTCCTTCTTAAGAAGGAAATTACACACGGACAATGCCACTCCCCCCCCCCCCCCCTTCCCTGGCTAATTTAAACGCCCCCCCACCTTCCCTGGCTAATTTAAATCCCTCCCCCTCCTACTTCTAACTAATTCCTCCCCTTTCCTACTAAACTACTCTTTGCAATCTTTAAAGACTAACACCAGATGAGGTGGACTTTTTAGAAGGTGTGTTTACTTTTTCTGAACTTGAGGAGGCTATCAAGTCATCAGGCAAAGTCTGGGCATTACAACAAAATTGCCAAATTCTACTACTATATTAAATATTAAATATATTAAACCCTTGTTGATGTGGATCGCAGCAGGTATAACGGTGTGGCAACTACACCCTAAAATCAACAAAATAGAAAATATGCAAAACTACCAGCAAGAGATAAAAAATAAAATATAATTGATACCAGACTCATACAAAAACCAATAACACTTTATAAAAAAATTTAAAAAGTAAAAAGTACAAGATGTAATTCGGCACTGCTCATTTGTAATGAAACTCTATTGCAAACTGTAGCAATGTGTTGCCACAAGCTACACGAAATGTAGCAACTGATGATAAATGAGAGTTTCAAATAAATCCAGAGTTCCAAGGCACTGTTATATAAAGCTCAATTGTAACACTTGCAAAGTTAACTAAACCACCTGTGGATAACTTAATGCTCGAAGATCTTGTCCAAAGTTACTGAGCGAAGGAGAACAGAATGGTTACACATAAAACTATGGTATCAACTCCACAAAAAGAGGCTAAATTGCATCGATCTTAATGATACAGTTCACCCAGATGATTCTCCCAGCCTGTGGGTCCGATAGTGAGGTATGTTCCCACTCAAGTACTCTGCTCCAACTTGTTGCTTCTTGAGCTAATAGATACTGTAGAACACTGTATGTATGCTCCCAGCATGTGGGTCCAGTTCAATATTTGTAACGAAGCTAAGTCCAAACAAAAATGCATTCAACAATCTTGCCACAGAGGGGTAATTGCTGTGTTAAAGTACAAAGTGATATACAGGTCCAATCGACACCACAAATTAGCACTTCCTGGCGAGTTTCATCGTAACATACGATTTCATCAGCGGAATAAGGTCAGCAGGTGAAATCATTGCATAAATAGGGAGTAGTACCTCCCTTAACATTCAAATGCACCAATCTGTAACTACTACAACACATGAAGGCATAGTTAGTCACTTGTATAAGTCCGGTACACAAAATCAATCAAATTTTATTGCACTTGGAGGGCTGGAGTGTATTACAACAGGTAATGTAGAGCATGAGGTGTTGAGGGCACTTGATGGTGTGAAAATGGAAAAGAAAAAAAGAAAATATAAAAAGCAATATAAACATATCTAGCAATAATAATAAACTGAATAATAGGAGATTCATAATGCAACCTCTCAGGGCAATGTATGAAAATGCTAGGAGCTTAGGAAATAAAATTCCTAAACTAATTGCAATAATGTCAAGGGATAATCTGGATATTGTGGGAATCACAGAATCTTGTTGCAAGGAAAATCATAGGACCTAGCTATACCTGGTTATAATTTATTTAGGAAGGATTTTAGTAGGAAAAATTGGAGGAGGTGTATTAATGTATGTTAAGAAAGACTTAAATTAAACTTTAATAGGGAGTATTAAAGAAAAAACTGAGGCACTTTGGGTAACAATAGGAACCCAGGGGGTTATCCTTCATACTGAAGTGATATATAGGCCACCAGGGCAAGAGGATTATTTCATTCAGGTTACGAGGATGACATTACATGTCACAGAGAGCTTCTATGCACTGTGACAATACATATGACATTGCCACAATGTTAATATAACTATTAAATGATGGAGGCAAATCAAGCACTGGAGTACAATGTCAAAAACAATACCAGTAGGGATAGAATGGTGGTGGAGGTGAGGGGACGAACTATATGCCAGATCCAGGCCTACGTTTTAAATCGTCATTACTATGCACTCCCCTAGGCACTCTCCTTGGTCGTACGTACTTTTGCCCTTTTATGCTTGCCAAACCCTACCTTAACTTTTCCAAGTGTAACTCCTGTCGTACGTAATAGCTGCACGTAGTTACGCGCCTAAGTATGACCATACTGTACAATTTAAATGGCTTGCCCTGCCTCCGAAGCGAAATAATGGGTGTTGTATGCCTGGCACGCCCCATAGTTGCGCTGTTGATACTAGGCTGGTGCGTATGTTCAAAGTTATGAATCGTAACATCTGTCATTCGCATGCACAGTACATACAAACCAGCATTTTTACATCTACGGCTAGCGTAAATACGCTAGCGGATGTAACTCTAGCTCTATGTGAGGAAGAAGCCAAGCTGCCCCTATTGCCAGCATCGGTTCAGATATTGAGAACAGTGTATATCATGAAGTTTTAGAAGAAAAGCCACAGGTATTGCAAATTAAGTATATACGTTATCTTTCTGCGGAAGTAGAAAACTATTGGAAAATAATAAAGAAAAAGAAGGATGCCAAATAAAAAACACAATAGTAAAACCAAAACATCTAGATGCAATGAAAGAACAGCAAGGGCATCATCTAAGTGTAAGAAAAAGAAAAATGTATTTGGTTTCTAAGGGCTTTCTCACAAAGAATATATAGATTACCAATGGTTCAATAAAATAGCTTTTACTAGAGTTCATTATAAACTCTTTTATGGTTTTTCTTTCATTCTGTGACCATTTTAAGAGTCAGAAAAAGAAAGCCAATGTGGTTTACAAAAGAGGAAGCAACTATAGTGAAAGCAAAAAAGATGGCCTTTCGGAATAATAAGCAAACTCAAAATAATGATAACAGGGAGGAGTAGTTTGCAAAACAGAAGGAGGCTAAAAAGGTTATCAGAGCAGCAAAGGTCCAAACTGAGGAAAAACTGTCCCACTTGGTAAGAAACGCTTTTTTAGGTATATAAACGAAAGGCGAAAAACCAAAGAGGGTATAGTCAGGCTCAATATGGTGAGTGGAATTCTAGTTGAGGGTAAAAGGGCTATGGCAGATCATCTTAACAAATATTTTTGTTCAATATTCACAAAAGAAAGAGAGGGGAAAGGACCGCTCTTAAATGGGAAGACTATTAATACAATGGGGTAAATTACTACTACTTTCACTGAGGAGCAGTTATTAAAAGAACTTTCAAAGCTGAAAGTGGATAAATCAATGGAACCAGATGGGATACAGTCGAGGATACTAAAAGAGGCGTGTGGGTCCCCACTTAGAACGGCCTTATTTCGATAGGCTTATTTCTCGATGAGGCATAGCAATCGATCCATGGAGCACTGGGCTTTCGGTGCTCCGAAAGGTAAGAGAAATTAGTCCCCCACTCCTATTGTTACACTCTGCAGGAGGAATCCTAGCAAGTTCTTACTCTGATGCTAGTGTCTGGTTTCCCTCAGCTGTCTGATAATTAGCCTCCCTTGCCTGGGCTTGCTGCTGATTGGTGGGAGGTCCTTTAAATAGCCTTACCTGGGAACACTCCCCTGTCGGCTATAGACTCTGTTTGCTTATTTCTGATTACTGAGTGTCCTCCATTGTCCAGCCCTGGTCCTTGCCTGTTACCCTCTGTGTACCAATTCCTCCTCTCCCACCTTATTGTATTATACTTTTTTGTATTTATTCCCTGCCTTCTCCTGTGAGCCTGTGTTTGTAGCACTCTGGGTAGTTTGTATGAGTGTGTGAGTGTGTGTGTGTGTGTGTGTGAGCAAGTCCCAGTCTGTTAGTCAGTCTTGTTTGTCCCGTTAACCCCCTCTAGTCTGTTGTCTCTGTTTTGTGTTTATTGTGGTTTGTCACAGTCCAGTCTAGTCTCTTCTGGTACTACTTTTGCTAGTTACCCCACTCTATCTTATCCATTCCCTGCTGCCCCGTTTTCCCCTTCCGGGTATTCTCTAAGGGGCGTAACCTGATGGATTCCTATCAGCTCCAGTCTATCCCCCCCATCAGGGGCTCTAGCAAACACTCGGTCTGACCTCAGGCTCTACAAACTGGTGAGTTACTCGGCTTCCTCTCTCTCTCTTTCTGGTCACCTCGGCTCTCTGTCGAGGTAAACCCAGGGTACCATTGCACCAACATCCACCTCTCCAGACGGGCATCTCGGTTCTCAGTTCAGGTAATTCAGGCGGTGCCGTAACAGGTGCCCTTTATCTCCCTTACTTTTTAATTTAGTGTTAGACCCACTTCTTCGTATGCTCCAAACTGACCCTGGGTATAAGGCATTACAATTGGCTGTAGGTCTATTAAGATTACTGCTTTTGCAGATGATCTTCTACTATGTGTCTGATCCTAACCTACTCCTTACCAAGAATATTTGAGATCATTGAGGAATTTGGCAGATTATCAGGTTTCACTATAAACCAGTCCTTGGCACTATGGCTGGGGCCTACGTGTTGTCCAACATGGCATGCCAAATTTAAGGTGAAATGGGTTAGTAATTCATTGACCTATTTAGGTCTATCTATTTCAAACAATGTTCATTCATTATATAGGGATAACATGGGGGGGGTGATATCGGAGGCGTGTGACTCCATGACCAGGTGGCATAAGCTCCCTCTATCTTACTCAGGGCGGGCCAGTTTAATAAAGATGGTATTCTTTCCAAAACTCCTGTACCCGTTACAGATGTTGCCCATAGTATTATCCTCAAAGGACGAGCGGCTGCTCAATACGGCCTTTCGGAAGTTTACTTGGCATGGCAAGCGCTCTAGCGTGGCGCTGATTAAATTGCAGCCACATAGTACAAATGGTGGAATTAACTTCCCTAATCTTAAATTGTATAGTTATGCCAGCAACTTGCGGTTTATACAAGATTGGATAAATGAGACCTCATACTATGCCAACATGCTGCTTGAGCAGTCGTTCGTCCCTGATTTTTCGCTCATATCTCTCTTACATTGAAATTGCTAAACCCTTACACAAGTGATCCAGGAAAACCCGATTCTTATGTCTGCATGGTCAACCTGGAAGGGGGTTCGCAAGCGTAAAGGGTTAAATAGTCATCATTCCCTTTTCCTATCTCTCTTAAGAAACCCCACTTTTCAAAATTGGAAAGCGACTTACCCTTTCAATCAATGGATTTCCAAGAGAATCACTTCGCTCCGAGATTTAACCTTTCCACATTT